>VZTI01001217.1:464933-564749 GCA_013397865.1 Struthidea cinerea | reverse complement strand
AAAAAAACAACAACAGAAAAAAACCACCACCACCATTTGGTTTACTCTATTTAATTTTGCTATGGTTTAATCTTAACACTGATTTTTGGAAGTCGTAATTTTGACTTCCAAACCTCAGAAGACATATTGTCTGTTGAAATATTGTATTTTCCTAGGCATCTTATGTAGTTTGATTTTTCAAAGCTTTTTAAGCCCCCTGAGGTTTTTTTTGCTTTTGAGGGCAGTGAAATATCTGTTTTCTTCAANTCCAGAGAAGGCCAAAACAGAACACAAGGATCATTCCCTTGCGCTTCAGGATGCCTGGGAGAGGCTCATGAAATGTCAGCGCTGCCTTCTGGAACAGGGATGCCACTTGAGAAGGCGCCAGCAGGAAGGGAAGGGAAGGGAAGGGAAGGGAATTTTTAATGATAAATATTCCACTATTTTATGTGTTTAGCATCTCATTTCTTTTCCCAAAGACTACAAAATATTTGGAAACTCTCGCCATTCCTTTCATAAAAACTACTATCAGTACCTCTGTGTTTTGTATTTTACAGTTAAATGGCATCTTAACTCAAACATTCTAAATATAATTTTGAGGTTGAATGTTGATCAGTATCTGCATCCTTCCTATCTGTACATTTTTTTTTCTGTTTAAAAGAATAGGCATTAGCAGTCCATTTATTGAAAATTTTATTTTCTCTCCTTTAATGTATAGAACCCATTGCTCAACTGCACCATAAGTGTTGTATTTGAAATTAGCTTCTGAAATTAACTACTGCACTTATTGACTGTAACATACAGATACTCTAGTATTTGAAAAAAAATTCAATAAAATATTTTTTATTTATGTTCTGTTTTCTCTATTTCTTAATACATAAATACATCACTGAAAAGATTTGTTTTTCTCCAGTCACCCTGAAAGTATAGAAAGTTATGCTTCTCATATTTTCAAAAGAAGATGAGATGCTGGAAGATTTATCGAGTAATTTTCTAAGTTCCAGCTCCCTGAGAGGTTCAGATGTTGTTGGTATTTTAGACCCATGGGAGAACTACCAACCACATACAGCAAATTGAAGGAATCTCAGTGTCAGAGAGCAGAAAGCCTTCTTTCAACTGCCTCCCTAGTCCGAAACTGTTCAGTCTCCTTTAGTTCCTTACAGCCTGTGCAGAGCAGGTTCTTCATAGGCACGTATCTCCTCTGTATCTGTGCTCCATAAATACACCTCGATGTCTGATGGAGAAAGAAAATGTTTCCCAGAGACTCCATACTCCTTCAGCTCTTATAAATTCTTAGTATATGTTTCAAACACAGATAGGTATGATCAGTGATGCATAGTGTATGGCAACACCTTTTATACAACACAGTGAAGCTTAGCAGGAATGAGGGTGTGGAAGGGTGCACAGAGGACGGAACAAAAGATGACTGGGATGTAGGGATGTATGCTGGGTGCTGAACATTTTCACTCCGTCTCTTAGAGTACTTTCATTGTTAAAAAAAATTTCTTTGAGTGCTGTTAAGCTAAAGAAAGAGTATAAAAGGAAACAAGAAGCTGTGACAGTAATTATGGAATGAATCTATAATAAAGGACTTGTAGTGGTGCCTAATGCAAGGATTAACTTTTGTGTATTACATAAAACAGTCATGGAAGAATATATGAAAATCAATAATCTTTTCTAACCAGTTTAAAAGAAAAATAAGTTCTCTGAAAGATTTGCCAAGGATATAGTTGTATACTGGTGGTAGCAAATGAACAAAGACTTTTTCCCAAAGCCCAGAGCGTAGTATCTGAGTTCCATACAAGAAAGCATGAGAAAGTACTGCAGAGGTGCCCACTGCACAGTGTTTCCCACGGCCTGGCTCAGACTGAGCTTAGCATGCTGGTTGGCTTGGATCTTCTTGTCTTTGAATATTCTAGAAACAGGAATTAAAGCTCATAAAGTTGTCCTTTGGAAATAGTACATAATGATATGTAATATATAGGTACCAAAATCTTCTGTTAGATTGTCATCTTACCGTTGTTTGAAATCTAACATTTCCTAGAGCAAGTGACATATCTAAAAATCTTTGCCCACAAACCAGATTACTTCTTTTTTTTCCCTTCGTGGAAGGGTCTTCAAAAATCTTGAGATCAGAGGATTAAAAAAAAAAAAAAAAAAACCACAAGAAAATAAATTTAAAAAAACAATTAATAAATAGTGGAATTGGACCATAATCCTGCAGTCAGATTTTCATGGCTGCACAGATGCCCCTATAGAGATGCTGCTGTACAAACAGCAATTTGTCATGGGACAACTGTAAAAGGCGTCAAGGTATTTTTTTAAAGAAACCAAGTTTTTCCCTACTTAGTCAAGGTGATTGAATGTTACAAAATGTGTCTTAAAGCCATTGAGATGACCAACAGGAAAGTCGAACCAAAAAAAAATGAAGATAGTTGTGAAGAACCTGAAATGTTGCCCAGTTCTTTAAGTGACTGAAGTCAGTCATACACTGTATGGGCACAGGCTTAGTTCCAGTAAGAAGAAATTACTGATATTTCAACCAGATTAATTGTAGACCGATATACTTAGTAAATTGCATTCATTTTGAATCTGATTGTCATCTTTATCTGGTCTCTCAAGTACCTCTCGGTCCACCATGTAGGAAAAATATATTCTTTCACTGAATTTTGGGGCAAGGGGTGTGCTTCTAAACTTGTTGTGCTCAGGCAGGTTTCATATGTGGAATTGGTGAGGATGAAGAATGTGTGAAGCCTTTTTTTGCTGTTGAAGTGCCATCCCTGAGTTTATGGGGGCTGAGGTCACTGTAGCTTGTGGCTTATCTCCAGAGGAGAAGAAGGTACTGCAGTAGCAGGAGGGTTTCAGGATGAAGATTGTTTTGACAAAGAAAAAGCATGGATGGAGAGTCCTGTCACATTCCTTCCAAGAAGTGGACAAGCAGAAAGGCTGTAGTGCTCCTCCTAAAAAGACAGTTTATTTAAAAAAAAAGCACCATTTTTTTGTACTAATAAATTCTCAAATAGCATTTGGATGACTTAAATGTTACAGAAGCGGTGTATTATTAAGTGGGGCATGTGATTCTACATTATTCAGTACCTTTTTCTAACCTGGGAGAAAATGAAACAGAAAAAAAAAGAAGAAAAAAAAGGAGAGAAATACAAAATAAAGAGAAGAAATAACCATGTAATGATCGGTTATCTTTGGTCTTACAACTGCAGTTTTATTTGAGGAGTATCTGCTACAGTGCAGTTAAATATATTTTTAAAAAAATTAAAATGGACACTGAGTGTTGTACCTGCTAGATGTATCCTCATATGTAATGACACTGAAAAGGATCTTGAGGTCAGTGTTGACAATTAGCTGCCAATGCAGGACTACAGAAGGAGTATTACTTAGTATTCAGCTTCAGTGACGTTGTTGCTGAAGCACTACTTAGCTTTGAGTTAAGATGCCATTTAACTGTAAAATACAAAATGCAGAGGTACCGATAGTAGTTTCTATGAAAGGAATGGTGAGAGTTTCCAAATATTTTGTAGTCTTTGGGAAAAGAAATGTGATGCTAAACACAAAAGATAGTGGGATATTTTTCTTTAAAAAATCCCTCTGTTGATGGAGATTAATTACGAGAGGATTAAAAGAATGGTTAAATTTGTATTTGTCGCTCATATTATGAATTTAAAATAACTCTCTAGTTTAACAAATAGAAAGTGAAAGGTGTCTCATTCTAAGGCTCCAAAAGAATTTGATCCAAATGATTTCAGGCAATAAACAGCTCTATAATATAGCAGAAGTGAAAATAGCTTGTACATGGAAACTGAAACTTAGATAAAAGATCAGTCTAGATAAAGGCAATATACTTCCACATGAAGTCTATGGGAAAATGTGTTCAGTGATATGGTAGTTACACCATGACTTTAAATTCAAGCCACGTCATTTTTCTCAGACACATACAATAACCCTAAGAAATGAAGCCCTTAATTCCTGAATTACTGCATGACTTTTTTATAGCCTGTGTTATGAAAAGACCAGATGACTGTAAGAGTTCCTTCTGGCCTTTAAAT
The DNA here is from genome assembly GCA_013397865.1 of Struthidea cinerea. Lineage (NCBI taxonomy): Eukaryota > Metazoa > Chordata > Aves > Passeriformes > Corcoracidae > Struthidea > Struthidea cinerea. The sequence continues at coordinate 560,709 of VZTI01001217.1, read as the reverse complement.
CTTAAACTTCTGTGAAGAGGACACTGAAAGAAGAGCTCACAGATTTTGGAACTGACACAGGAATCTACACCCCATAAAAGAAAGTGAATGAAATATTGGTCTGCTGAAGACAAACATTCCCTTGTATTTGCTAATTTCGTCCCACATGCCTAAGCTTTTTAATTATAGTCCAAATAAATACAAAAAATGACTGCTTTTTGCTGATCAGCAGAGCTCAGCAGTATGTAATGTTGTCATCTAATTAAATCAGCTTCTAGATCTGTCTTTATACTTGTGTTAGTAAAAAAAAAATTGGATTCATATTTGTAAGAAAATATCACAATTATCTGATGTCATATGTTGTTTTTTTTTTTAGTTGAATTAAATAATTTTATGTTGAAAATTTCCTAGAAAGATGAGCTGAGACATTTGAAGGTTTTGTCTGGAAGCTGAAGCTGTCTGGTCAAACTTGCACTTTTCAGATGGTTTTGCTGCTGTGTCTAGCCACAATTTATACAGGAATAACTAAATTTTTATTATGTTGATCATGGTCCATCCAACATGAATTTAGATGCTGTGAATTGATAGCACCATTTCTTATGTAGAAACAGACAAGTTCTGTAGTGTTTATTTTCCTAATTTCTATATTTGAGTAAACTACACAAATACTTAAAGCATTAAGTGAGCCTTACGAAGATGAGCTGTAGTTTCTCCGGTAGCATCACAAGTACTGATGCAAACCAGGAAAGAGACTTCCATTTTATGTTAATTACAAATCACCTTGACAACTGAAGAAATCCCTTTATAAACTTAGAATTCATTTACATGTTATTAATCAAAATTTTGTTTGAGAAGACTTAAATTCATTTCAAGGAAACATACAAGTGTTATTTCCTCTTTTAGAAGTGTGTTTGAAGCATTGTATGAAATGCAAATTTTTTGCTAGTGACGCAGGTTTCCAAAACTTCTTTTTCTGTAAGCAAATGAAAAGGCAGTGGGATGTTTTTGCTAATGATATTTTTAAAATCTTGTTAATTAATAGCTGATTTATCTCTTACGGAATACTTTTAGCATATTTAATGAAAGAACCAGATACATAGGATCATCTTAAAGATGATGCTACTCGAATGAGCATATTTTTAAAAAAGAATTAGAACTTCCGTTTATTTCCTACAGCAGGAATTGTGTTCTGTGCCACTTGTTCACTTTCCACAAGCCCACAGTCCACAAAATTGAAAAATCTATTGAAAGTCACATGTGAGTGAACCCACTAGCCTTTAATGTGCAAGAACACTCAGCAATCATTTCTTTATCCTTTCTTTGTTCTAATTTTACTCACCGACTAGGAGTGAGTGCTGCATGAGTACTATTATACACAGGATTACCTGTTTCAGTGGCTGAGCCCCTCAGAGTTAGTACTTCTATATGAAAGCCATGTAATGCACACCCTTCTGTAGTTTTGCAGCTTTGCATGTTCAAAGTAATGTCTGCCCACCCCAGCTTAATTATTTGCGTGATAATCCAAGAATTTTTCATAAAGCCTAATTAATTTTATGGTTGGATATAGAATTAGTGTTTTGTTGTTCTGTAGAAGCAAGGCAGGCTTCACGGTGTCGGAAGCAGTTTGAAAGTCTAAATCAGGTGTAATATAAACAAATGAGATGAGTCAAGAAAGTGGAACTAAAGCTTATTGGAGAGAATATAATGTCACATTCTCTTCAATGTGTTGAAAGCTTTATTGTGTCAAAAGAAAGAACTACATAGCCGTCATGAATTGGGCATTCATGGAAGAATATAAGTTGTTTTATACTCTTTTAGATCAAGCTTTTGCAATACTTCACATTGTTTCCCAACAACCCTCTGATCCATAATCAGGTACTACATAAGAGGAGGGTATTGTCTTTGCATTAACTCTCTTAGAAGGTTTTTATTTCCACCCATAGGGGTTTTTTTTGGCCCCTTGCATGTGTAATTCATATCTCTCAGGTGATAGAAAGGTAAAATTTGGACAATGGGTTCTAAAGAAGAAAATGAACAGTGTTCAGTGCAAATGAAGAAGAGGGACCTCCCAAATATAGGAAGCAGAATTTAGGGAAACTGTTTTAAAAGTTTTCCCTTCTGTTTCTACACAACACTAGTGAGCTTTCAAAATAAGCTAAACATATGAATATGAAAACTAAATATAATCATCTATTGTACCTTCACTGAAATGTGGCTATTCCAGCAGCTCATGTCATCAGTACAAAAAGATTGGCAGGAACTCAGCTGGATACCCCGTTGAGCTGCAACCAAGTATCTTTGCAGTTACCAAAGGGTAAATTCCTGTAATTGTCCATGATACAAGAGCTGATGCCTTAAAATGGAAACATGTAGTGTAGTTTTACTAAGCAAGCTTGGCCAGGTCTGGGATTGTATTTCACACCTGAAATAAGATGTCCCCCACATCACCATCCTGATGCTGCTTTCTGCATCTGACAGGTGTTTTATCACAACAGAGGAGCAGCCATACGGCTCAGCACAGAGGTCTGTCTAGCCCAGAATTTGTCTTGACAGTTGCCAGTAATGGATGATTACAAGTGTGGGACAAACAGTGATCACTCACTACCTTGTTTAGGTTTTAGCCTACCACAGAAAATAGCTGTACTGCAAACTAACATGCTGCATTTTGACATATTTTAAAGCTAGCGCTTTAGAAACCACAGGTACCAAGTTGTTTTCTTGAGCAGTAGGAATGCTGACAGCAGCTGTACACTGAAACCTGATCTAACCACTGTACATTCCCCCTGTTTGGCAAAGTGTTAGCTGCTGGTATTTAGGGACTCCTCATTTCTATTTCTTTTTTATTTGATCTGCTTTTGTAAGTGGGCTAGGCTGTACACTGAGTAATTTTCCCCCCACAGCTTCTAGTGATAAACACCAGCTGTCAACAGTGAATGCAGTGACATGAGAAGCATACAATGATTTTCAAGACAAGGTCAAATGACAGGTAGTTAAATAATGTAGAAAGGATAATCTTCTGAACAAGCAAAAATCTGAGTTTGGCGCAGTGTTTTTCACAAAATTTGCAATCACCAGATGGCAATGCAGAGGTCAAGCTCCCAAACAGAATATATCGTGTAGCTGAATAAATAATTTGTGTATAAATGATACTCTATGAAAACTAATTTTTTCTTTTGAGATACCTACCTGACCTTGTGATGTTACTGTTAGCACTCTTTAAATTGTTCTCTGAGTTGCTTTATAAGGTACTACCTGAAATCATATGTTGCTATTAAAGTCAAAAATTGTATTGCTATACACGTTTAAAGGTCTCATGATTTTGAAACCTAAGGCTTTTTTTCTCTGCTGGCATGTGTTGCTTAAAAGTGTCTTATGATGGGAACATGACAGAAATCATATTCTTGAGAATTTAAGCAAAACTTAGCTGCTTCTGGGATTTTATCTGGCCAGTCTAGTGCCTTTCCTTGCATATTCCTTTTTCACTTATGCCTGGCTTCTTGTGTTTCATAGTGTCTCTTGAGAGGTATTCCTTTACATTGTCCAAAAGCCTACATTTAACTGGCTAATAAAATTAGCAAAGTGTTTTAGTCCACTTTAATTTCAATTTTCCCTTAAGCATGAGGTTCTTTAAATTTCTTTAAATTAAAAGCATCACACTTATTATGCAAAAGTTTAATTGAATTCAGTAAATATCTTTTCACTACCCCTTCAGAGCAAAAACAAATTAATGTTTTTCCAAAGTGGACCTCTTATGTGTGTTGAAAGAAATACAGTAAAGTGATAATCTAAAATCACTGTGTAACCATAGAACCCACAGTGAGCTGTCACAGACATAATAATGTAACACTACAAGATTTTTTAATGGAAATGTCAAATACAATTTTATCATTAGGAAGTTAGCTCCCTATGACGATGTAGGTATAATTTCATTGTTGGTTGGGAGCTTAAAAGATTCATTTTCCTTTATATATTATATTTTAATAAAGGAAATTAAAATATCAATCAAAATCTATGCTGAAATCATGTTAGAGGTTTTGAGGAGCTAGGCAATGTAGGAAAATTCACAGATAAGGCTGCCACAATATCCAGAGATTAAAAGCAGTGAAACAACCCCCAGGAATTGCTTGCCTTCCATGAATTGTCAGTTGATGATGAGAGATGAGGTGATAGTAAAGTGAAATATTTCTTCCCAGTGAGCTGAAGGTGTGATAATGACTTTTGAAGGTGCAAAGATAACTTGATTAGACTGAGTTTATTCTGAATTTGCTTTCTAGTTTTAAGGAGAAAATCTCCCTCTGAGTTAATGGAATAGAAAAAAGCAGAACCTCATACATTATATTGTTTTTAACACCCAGACCATTCTCCAAAAGTGAGGAAGGATTTACAAATTAGTGCAACTATGCTGATTTCAAAGATCACAAAAACTTCTTTGACTGCCCTGAGAGAGAAGACAGTTTTGAAGATGGGCTTCATAGTTGTCTTACTGTTCTGATAATAATCTTTTGACTTTGGTTTTGAAAAGGAAGTATGAAGAAGTGGTGGAATTTTTCTCAGTAGCCAAAAAATAAATGATACTTCATTTTTTCTCTGCAGTCTCTTTGTGCTAGTCATATTCCTTCTTTTAGCTAGAAAGAATAAATAAATTTTAGGATTCACATCCAGCAAAACAAGCAGATAATGAAATTATTGAAATTACTGCATTATTGAAAGCTTGGACATTATAAAAATCTCTGGCTATGAAAGTAAAGTATTTAGGTAACTTAGAGGAAATTTGTCGCAAAAATGACTTTTTACTCCAGTTCTAAAACAACTCTTTTGCAATATCAATGTTAGTAGCTACAACTTGTTCAAATGCAATTAATTATTATTTTCATTTCTGTACCATTCAAATAGGAAGAGCAAGATCCATCTCACTGAAGTAAGGGGTATGAATTATATTGTAGTGTTATATACACCAAGAGAAGCATAGGAGGTGTCATCAGGGCCTAATATTACTGTTTCTGGCATTTGAAGATGACCTCTAGTACTTTAACATATGCTATTTTTATGAGCATTGCTAGCTGGAAGCAGAGAAAATTTTTTAATATTTGTCTTTCTCTGCTGGGAAGGTTTGAGACTTTGAATGGGTTTTTAATTTATAATACATACCTTTTTTTGTCATTGAACTTGTTGCACATTTCTTTCAAGCTGAAATTTCAAACAACCTAGCAGTATAATAATTATTTGGTACTGGACATACATTTCCATTGCTACCATCAATGCTTTTAAAGGAGCTATTTATTAGCGTAGATTGGAAATCATTGAAAATCATAGCAGCTGTAGTGAGAAGGGAGTTCTCTAAGCAATGCTTCTCTTTGCATATTTTCCCTTTTGTGATCTTAGTTGCTGGTTGACACAACGTGTGTGTCGCTGACAATCCTGAGCTGGTAAAAAGCAACTGGGACAGGAACAAAGGGGTTCAAGTTGTGAATTCTGTATCTTGATTTTCTGATTAGAAGACAGTTTTAAACAACTGTATTTCCTCCACTGTTACGTAAAATACATGCAGTTCACATTTTAAGCTCTTAATGATTTAAGGAATCATAATCTTTTTGTTTTTTTTTTTTTTAATTCTGTGTCTCCGTATCTATTTTCCAATTGAAATTGGCAATGATTATTGAAACAAGATTAGCAGGATGCAATTTTAGCTGCATTAGAAGTAAAATTCATAGTTAATTTAATTACTCTGTATGTTTCCCTCATTCACACATTTACACATTTCAATGAACCTTATGCTCCTGAGACCTCAAATGATGGTCCTAAAGAATGAAGTCTTCTATTTAACTACAAAATAGTTATAATACAGAAGCAAAACACCATGTGAAACACAATGATTGAAATGGCTTTCTCTCCATCACAGTACCTGCTAAGAGCAGTGAGACAAAGCAGTGGAAGGAAGGTTTAACCCAGCAGCGTATTGTGCTGAGTGTGGCTGTGGATAATTAGAGCCTGATGCAATGCTTGCTTTCAGGAGTTGTTAGCTTTTGCAAACCTTTTGTGTACAGAATTGTGGTGAGGGGGATACTTACCATCAATTTTGCAGCTTATGTTTTATATGAGAAACATTTTAGCATCAGATTGCCATAGACATTTAATCAGGTAAGCCGGTGGGAAAAGATCAAGAAAAGATTTTGATCTGAGATGTCAGGGAATTCTTTTAATCCACTGCCTTAAAAATAAACACTAAATATTGTTAAAGCCTTTCCGTTGCTCCAAAGCAGATTCTCTAATACTGCCAATAGCGTAAAATTGCTCTGGAGGTGTCAGTCTTTCTCTCTTGACTGAATATGGAGCCTACGTGATCAGTTTTGGGTGACTACCGTCAGTTATAGGAAAAGTTTGATTAGCAAAGATTAATCCAAATCTGTGTTGTTAATCAATGTGCACCAATGCATTCTTTTGAAACTTGAATCGCACATAGGAATTACGTTTTCAAAAGAGTGATTTATATCCATATATGACATATATATAGTATAAACATATAAACATATAAACATATGACACCTTTATTTAAGGTATTATTAGAATATTTTACGGCACTGTTTTTAGGGGTAATTTAATTATAGAGATTTATCTCCTAACGTTTATAATAATGTTCACATTTGACTTTCACTTAATTTCTTTTCGGATATATTTTTCTCAGGATTTGTTTTTTCCTTTCATGGAGCCGCACATTAACTTTAGACATAATGGTTCATTATCATGCTGGATGTTGAAGAAATACCCTTCTAATATTGTAGTAGAGGTTTTTCATCTTGCAAAAGAAAAACATGAGAGCGAGAAAAAGTCTTTACTGTCGCATGATGAGTTTAATAGCTGTGTGAATTCATGAATGTTTAAAGAATACAGAAATGTAAGGTCCAACCTGCGATACACAAGATGAATCTACAAGGAGACAATTATCAGTTCAGAAAGACAAAATGGCAAACAGTTGTGAAAGCAGGCTGATTAAAAAGGCTAAGACTAACCAAAATTAAAAAGTAGTTTCGCATGAAAAATGCCACATAAATAGTGAGTAGGTAGTCAAAAGTATTGCATTCCTAGATGTGCTTATTAAAAAAATATTTTGCAAAATCAAAGTTAAGAACAAAAATATTTTTATGGCTTTTGTTTCATTTAATTACCACTTATTCAAATGAAACTGAATAAAAATTAACTTGAAAGCAACTGAAAACTAACAACAAAAAAACACAAACAAACAAAAACTTAAAAATAAGGTAACAGAATCAAACAGTTTGTAAACAAAATCACAATAGCATTTTTTAATCTTGTAATGAAGCAAAGGTGAACAAACCTAGTGGCATCATACTGAAGTTTCAAAGGAATGCAAAGTTCAGACTAGAATACAGTTAAATATATGCTGGGAATTATCAGAAAAAGCCTTTCTTTTACCATTTTCAGAATATAGCTCATATATACTCCATTATGCTAGGGAGTTTGAGGATCAGCAGTCCTGTCCCATTGACAATTCATCTGTCAGAAATGTTTGAACTATGTGGTGGAAGGCATGTGGTTAAGGCTGCATAGAAAACACACTTTTTCTGTTTCCCACAGAGGAGAAACTGTACAGTCAAGCTACAGTTTCCATCTTCATTTTCTTCTGTGCTGAAATCCTGACTAAAATGTGGCTAGTATTTTACTTTATCTTTCACTCTGGGACCACTATCTGCAGCATAGGAGATAGCAAGGGAGGAGAAGCATGTAATTTGTGCTGGTTCTGACTCAGTATTTCAAGGTAGGAGACATGAAAGGATGCGCGGCGGAAGTCTCAACTCATTTCATGCACGAAACTCTGTATTCCCAATTCCTCTTCAGAAGCAAAAAGTTTTTATCTGCTTATCTACCTTTAGCACCAAGTGGCTAAACAGGCTAAAATTTTAACATATGCGTGGTCTCACCTCTAACTGAATACATTCTGTTTGGCAAGCTGCCTTCACATCCTGTGCAGTCACATTTTTTCTATGGTTTAGATGTTTTTAGTTGTGCATGGAGAACATTTATGTACAAAAATATCCTTGTAAAATGGGTAGCGTTCTCTTCTATTTTTATTCCTTTAAGACATGCTAAATATAAATGGACAGAAAAATAGAAGTAAAAAGGCACGAGGAAATAGAAAGCAAGTTAAAAATACTTTATCAGCAAAGAAGATACTGAGTCAGAAAAGCGGAAGTTATACTTCTTGTCATACGTCACTTTGAATCTTTGGATAATACTTAGATACTGTTGTGATGGGCCTTAGTGTAAGAACACAAATATAATTGCTATTAAAATCCATCAGTGTGGGAAGGACTCCCCTTATATAAGAAACTCTGGATTAATTTATTAACAGTTTCTGGGGTAATAAGGAGAAAAGAGAAAACTCTTTTTGTTCAGTCAGCGTTGTAGTTGGGGAACTGAGCAAAGACACGTATTTTGTTCCTATTGTCATTTGTAAATATGTCATTACTAAGTCTTTATATTGTAGTTATTGTTATATCCAAGTAATTAAATTGTGTTAGTATCTCAGAAAATCAGAGCATCCAAGGGTGGTCTAACTAAACAGTTCAAAGAAGCTTTGAGGGCACAGATCTAGGGCATGATTCAGGTAACATTTACAATGAAAGCCTATAATCATATGCTCTGGATCCAAAACAAAGTAATCATCATCACATATGTAGCTTTCTTTATCTGATTTTTTATATGTTCATATGGACTGCATGGAACTGGTGAAAGCTATATACTCTACTTGTTGGTTTGAAGCAATGGGTTAGTCTGAAACTGAGTCACTGCACCTGGTGCATTTATACTTCCCAAAGCAGCATTTACAGGAAAAACTGCAAACCTTATCTAGGCCACTGTCCGTAAGTGATGAATGAGGTCAGTGGTGGTGTAACCTGAATTATTTTTCTATGGGTGCGATTGGCTCCCTTGGAAACATTTGCTAGATGGTTTCAGAATATGCAGGGGTTCCCACCAAATATCTATAGACTAATAGCTTTTGCCAGGCTTCTGAAATGTTGTCTTGTCAACATTGAATTGGGAATATTGGGAACATTGAAGGCAGCAGTGTACTGTTTTCAAGAATCTATATAGTACTTTATGTCATTAATAGAAGTAGAAAGTATTGCTTGTTAATGTATGAGCATGTAAAAATTCACTCTCCTACCAACTTTTAAAACTAGCATCTGCATTGCAGTAAATCAGAAATTTGATATTTGAATAATTTTAAAGCAGTCTGCTAGCTGCTTCTCATGACTTTTTGAAATACCAACTTTCTGGTAGAACCAACAGAGATATGATAAAATTTGCAGAGAGTAACTGATATATTAAATTTCCCGTAACGTTAACTAATGTACATTTCTCTCAGCTGTGAAAAGTAGCAATTAACTATCCAATTTTATATATGGTTTGTGAGTTCCCTTTTGGTAGCAAGAGGCTGTGTTTCTGCAATAGCATAAATGAAGTACAGGCTGATACAAAATGAAGGTTTAGTTTGCATTTTGCCTGTAGTCAGATCAGAGTTTAAAAGAACTTAAGAATTCAAAAGATTTTAGCCCCTTAGGACCTTAAATATAATGCTCTTTTGTTGTGCTGATTTCAGATCCCTGTAATTCTCTCAGTGAAATGGGTGTTTATCTCCAGAACAAAAGAAGATAAAATACTGTGTTCTCAGAGAAGTCCTATGCTGAAATAATGTCTTTCATGTTCATCCAATTTAGTTCCACATAATGTGTCTAAAAAACATCAGTAGTGTAAATAAACATGTGGAAAATAAGTGATGTAGATCTATGTTTATGTATAGCAAACACATCTAAATTCTTGTGATAATCAACTTTGTATTTACCAATGAATAGCAATGCTCCCTAACTGTGCTCTGCTGCTAGGAATGTTTTTATCATTGCCAAAACCATAGCTTTACAAGAAGAAAACAAATCAGATGATAAAAAATTAATGCCTTCATTATAGTGGCCCTTTTTCTCCATACCAAAGAAATCCAGCACCTGTTAATAGACAAAGAGGAAGAGGGACAGAAAATGTAATTTCACTGTACTATCCATTAGCAGGAGTTTTTAAATCATCAGCAGAAACATGAAGGTGTCCTTTGATTACCTCCATTCCTATGCAGGAAACAAGACAAATCTACAGTGAAATCAGTATCTCCGATTATATGGTGATAATATAGTTTTTTAAAAGGATATACCCTTATCATCTTCATTCCACATAAGAAAAAAAGCAATACAAGCAAAACCCGATCAAACAAAATATGTAAGTCAAAATAAAAAAAGAAGTACTGATTTTTATCAGGTTGGTGAGGGCAAGAATAAATTGCTCTAAAGTTATCTCAAAAGGCACATGACATTTTAGCTCCCACCCTCTGTTTTGTAAGATTTTTGATGTTTAGAAAAGAATGAAAAATTAAGAAAGAGAAGGAAGAAGGCAGACATGACTAAATGGAGGTCTGGGCTACGTGCTGTGTTTCTGAAGCCCTTCTGACTGATTCTGCCAATCAGTGACATGCACTCTCTATCCAGATAACAGCTGATCTGCAGCAGTTACCAAAATCTCATGCTCTGGTAGTCTTGTGCTCTGTAATGCATAAGGGCAAGTGTGATTATGTCGTTATCAGTATCAGCAGATTTAGATTTTAAGTGACAGAAATACAGTGAAATATTACCTTCCATGGCAAAATAACAACAGGTAGAAGCATCCTTTAGTGATGCTGAAAATTGCATCTTTCCACCAACTTAATAAATTCAAATCACTGACACCTTTTTTTTTGCTGAACTTGCCTTCTGTTGGTCTTACTTTCTTCTGTGAAAATGTAATAACACACCCTACACTCTCTTTACAGGAAGTTTTTATGTTTTGGCAATGTTAAAACCCTTTTTCCTCCCCCCACACCCCCAAAATGGCATAGGGCTTTGCTTCATCACCCCAACTCTTCAAATTATTGTCACTGGGAAATGCTTGGCTTAGTTTTCAGCCTCCTCACTTTTTACTCAGTTCTGAGTAGTAGTAAATATTGATGGCACATAGATTCACTGTTTACTCTATTAAAAAAAAAGTTCATATTCTCAGTTTATGTGCTGTTTCACCTAAGAGCATGCTCTAAGAGCACTTTTGTGCTGTTTGTTTAGGCATATATATATATGCAATGTACAGTCAGACAGAAAGTACAGAACTGAAAGTCCCTGTTCAATCAAATAATGCTGAAGGCTAATGAAGAGTCCACTGTTCATGTTCATTTGTGTTATAAAAGATCTTAAAATTACATATTTGGACATCTAGAAAGATTTTTAGTTCTATTTTTTTTATTGAAGGTGAGACCTCATAATTTTAAAATCATTCTTACCATTTTTTTCTTCTTTTTTAACTTGCCCTTTTGCATGCATCTCTTTCTTCCTGTACTCAGCCCTTTTGTAGCAATAGTCCCTTGAGTCAGAAAGAACCAACATGACCTTGAACACATATCAAAGCAGATGTAGTAAATTTACATAGTATCATGCAGTTTTCCTTGAAAATATATCACCTAGTGGAAAATGGGGACATACTTATGCCCAGACAACATGAAATGAAGGATAGCTTTGGCCGGAGGTCTTTGACATATAGGACTGTTTTTCATGAGAAATTACAAATTGGTGCAATTTTTTTTCCCTCTGGAGCTAAAGTCAGTGGGTTGGTGTACTGAAAATGTGGTGCTGAGTGAGACTTACTCACACAAGGAGGAACCACACGGTTTTTGCAAATCTGTGTGCTATCTGACCTCAGATTTACAAATCAAGTGACTTAAAGCAGTCCCTTTTTCCAATTCGTGCCCCTTTTCCCTTAGTGCAACATGCACACACCAGTATCCAAAACTGTTTTTTACATTTATTTTCACGTTCTCTTTAATTAAATGCAACTGTGATCTCGTATTTTTTTCATGCTGACCAAGGACAGCAGCAGCAGACTGACATCATGATGTGTGCTGGTACGTACCAGCTGGGTGATAACAGGCCTCGTGAAACAAGCTGGGAAAAACCTACATATTTTCTGTGTTAACCCGACTGCACCACATGCCCTGTATACAGTAGTCAGTAGCTGCAATCTTTCTGGTGTCACAAAAATAGGAAGAAAGCACGTCTCCTGTGGCTACGCATGGTATCCCAGAAGTACCTCTGAAACCCACTTGTGTTTTGAAGGTTCAGACAGGTTGAGCTGGCTGAAATCTATGTGTTACTAATATTATTAGTAGGAAGTGATTTCCCATTTGGTCTGATCCCCATGGTTCATCGGATGTTTGGAGAGAATAAGAAAATCTGAAGATCTCACAGGTGGGTGAACAGGATTAGATGCAGTTGAATCAATTCAATGAAGAATGCTAGCTTTGACACAGTGCAGTTGTGTATTACATCAGTGCAATGCCTCAGTCAGTTGAAGGCAAGTTGACAGAAGATAACAGAATCAGATATCTACACCAGGTTTTTTATTTATGTGCTTTGCCTGTAGTGATGAGAAAACAGAAGCAGGCGATACTCAGTAGCTGAACTGCGTGCATGCAAAGCTACAGAGTTAAGCACTGACCTTCAATTTGGGTAACTGTCATTTTTCCCCCTGTGGGCTGACTAGAACTTACCATTTTGCAAAAGGGAGTGTGGAAACTGCTCTTTCCACTTCAGGTCTTAAAAAGTGAAAAGCTGATATATTAATGCTATAGGTCAGTGGAAGCTGTCAAGATTTGTGACAGCCAGTACCATTTACAGATGTCTTGCTTCTGTCTTTGCTGTTGTTTTATACTATATTCCTGAAATAGTAGGCAACCAAACATAGCAGAGAGCTCAGACTTTTGGCCAACTGAGTTGTATTTGTCTAGCATGTCCACTGAGCTTTAGCAGGGTATTCCTGGAGGATGTAAGGGAGATAAAATTAGTGTTCCTCTTGAAACAGAGTGGTACAGATGTTTCTGTGTTATAGCTACTTTCAAACACCAAATGCTAAACTCCTCTGAAACCAACAATGCTTGTTGTTGAAATTGTACATCAAGCAGATTGTGTACTGATAGTAGCAACATGACAGGAGTCTGAGCATTATTAGCATATATGAACAAATCTTCTCTTGTTTCAACACATTTGACTATGATATGGTATTTTCCTGGGCAGTTTCTGAAGTAGACTAACACAGATAGGGACTTGAAAAATACATGTAAAATTTTATGCAGATTAGCATTGACAGGCAATTTGAACCAGAGAATAAGTTTCTGCTGACTGATCAGGTATGATCTATATATCAGGAATATGTTTCTTTTAAACATGTATTCCTGCATTCTTTTGTAATCTGGTACTTCAAAATGGTTAGTTTTGGCAATAGCATTGGATTATCTCTATTCTTTAAGGATCTGGTCCAATACCCAGTAAAGAGTAGGATGAGATACAAAGAGAAAACTGGCTAGCTCCCCCAGGACTCAATTTCTATAAGCCGCATCTGAAGAAATGAACCTGAGTTTATATTCATTGTTTTGAGGTGGAAAACAGTGCTTGGGAATTAAAAAAGAAGGCAAAAAATGAATATGTAATTTGTGTCTTATTTGAATTTTCTTCCAGAAAGAACTTAGAAATTCCTACCAATTGAAAGATTTGGTAACTTCATAGAGATATTGGAAATTACTACTTTTTAGCAGTGTCACAAACTTTTCATGTTAATTAGTGCCTGTGATAGATTCCTTTTCTGATGAGCTGTACACAGTCTTCACGCAAGTGTTACTCTTTGCATAAATATTTTTCTGGTTTATTTATCTGACAGCTGTTATTTTTATTATGGTCACAGGCTTCCAAGGAGCTGAACTTCTGTGGTAAACTAAGCTGTCATAGAAGCAATATACTTTTATATTTCTCTTTGTTTTTTTTTTTTTAATTTCATCCATATAATGCTACTTTACCCCTAGCATAAGGGTTCTCCACCCTTAATTAGAGAAACCTTTAACACAGATTGTACTAGCCAGAGAGTTGTGACTGTTTTTGACTTAAAAGGTCATTTAGACAAAAATCCTTAGGAGAGGCATGAAGAGAGATGTGGTGTGTTGCTTATTGCAGAGAGTGAATGTGTGAAAAACTCTGAACTTCATTGCTGCTAATGATGGAGAGAAGGAGGAGGAAGAGCAATTTAAGCATCTTTATTCATTGATTTCCAGCAGTGAATCATGTGTTCCCTCATAAGCTGTTTAGAAACTTAACTAATCCTGCACTGATGTCTTCTTAAAACTGTGAAATGACAACCCCATGAGCAGTTGGTCAACATTCGATCAAAGTCACACTGAGGCCCGTCTTTATCAGGTGTATGGGCATAACAGCATCAGGGCCAGAGCTTGACGAGTGGTGCACTGGTGAGAAATGACAGGGATGAGCCATCCCGTGCCACCCTGGCCTCAGGGAGAGCTAGGCTGGGCCTTTCAGGCAGACCAAGACAGCTGCATCAAAGAGGACCACTTCTTGTCCCTGACAACAAGTGACATGGACAGCCTCACAGCTATACTGCCTATGACTTCACTACCTCCCACATCATTCCTTTCTTGCAAAAAATTGTTTTGAACAGTCCAAAATGGAATCAGAAAGTGGACTAACAGCAACAAGACAATCTGGTGTCTGATGACATGACTTACTTGACCCTTTGTTTATGCCTTTACGCCAAGCCTCAGAGGGACCCTACTGTTTACATCACCAGCTGCAGCTGGCTCATCTTTCCAGGCCTTCCCAGAACCTCCTCTTCTTCTTAGGTAGTCTCTTTGCCAGTCACATCATTTCACAGTGCACATCCCCGCCTCAATACTTGGACACATTTCAACAAAAGAAGTTTGGATCTTCCTACCATGACAGCTTGACTCCATACCAGCTGTGATTTCATTTTGTAAGGCTCCATAGTATCTGAATGTATTTCACCCACTGTGCTTACTGTGCATTGCCGTGCTGGTGTACATTTCCATCTTACATGCACACTTTTGGCTATGATGTCTTAAGGACTCTCTTTATAGAACCTAGAGTATACTTCATCACATGAGAAGAACTACCTGGATTTGGTAACCTATTAAGCCTTTCTCATCTCTAAGATTGTAGTTTCAGGTCCTTACAGGTAGTGTTTGTTTTCCTTAGACTCATAAGGGTTAAAATAATCTGTAGAGCAGAGAGTGTTCATTCTGCTGTTAATGAATAATTTGGAAATATTAGCTCTTCATTTTCCAAACATTTACTTGGATAAACCATAATAACTTTGAGAGAAAATAAGGAAACAACTCAATGAAGAAAAAAAAAAAAAAAAAAAAAAAAAACCTGGTGAAGCAGACTTGCTAATTTTGTTAAAATGAGAAGTAGAAATCTGATTATTAAAAAGCAAATCACCATTTTCTGCAGCTACAAGTCTGTGTTCTCTGTTGAGAATAGCGATCTGTATGAGCACCCTTCTTTGTCTTGTAGGGGTTTCTCATCATCAATGACAAACCTATTGCAATAAAAGGTCAGGGCAGAACCAGGTGTTTCCATTGGGAAGAAATCTTGTTATGTAGCTCTGTCTGCAAAAGGACCTTCTACATCTTCAATAGCAGCACTAGCCTCATAACCTGCAGCTACACTAATGTAAAGAAAAATTCCTTCCTCTCCTACATCTCTTCCTTTGCTACAGGAAATTAACTTTTAAGCTTTAAACATTGACATTGCCCTTTACTCTTTTGTGTTGCTAACGTATTCATCATAGCAAGTGCCATGCACTGTGCTTGGAACAGTACATATTCTTGGAAATTTTCTTCCAGGTAGCATCACTGTTCCTGATCTCTCCTCTGTAGCCCAGGACAAAAATGTTATGGTACAGTTGATTAATCTGCAGGGTTTAGAGTGTCTCTTACGCACAGCTTTGTATCCCTGAATGACAGGAAGAGCTGCTAGATCTGGCCAGCGTAGAGCTTTTATGGGAAATCACAGCTGTGCACTCATCCTGCCTATGGGGCAGTGGTGACATGTAGAGCATTTTGCATAACCAAAGACAGCCAAGTTTCAGAATCTTCCTCTAAAGAGTCATCAGTTTCACGAGGATTTCCGCAACTCAAGGGTTTAGGGAGCGCTGTATTACTCCTATAGGTACTGTAGCCAATTTGTGCTGACCAGTAAATCAAGAAACCCAGCACTGCTCTCTTATTTCCACCTATATTATTTTCCAGCACTGAGTTCTTGTACCAGTAAAATCTCTCACCCACCAAATCTGAACAAGTACAGTTGTTTGTTTGGGTTTTTTTCTTGAGAATTCAGTGAAAGCATACTGAATATTTTTAGACACACATAATAATGACTATGCGTAGAAATTAATTAAATTATCTTTCTGAATAGGATACTAGCAGATTAAAACATAATTATGAAGTCAAATGTAATTTTCAGTATATAGATCAATTTTTAGTTGCTAGACTAATTACAGAAAGACAAGAGAGCTTTGAAATAATGTGAAATAATTTGACTGAACAATTAATCAAATGCAGGGTTTCCATTTTTCCATTCCTGTCCCTGTTCTTTTGCAATTAATACCAGTCTTCCCATAGTCATATAATAGAAGCTTTTTATTTAGTCATTTAGAAGTTTAACTTCTTGAATAAGACCAATGAACCATTGCATTAATATGCTAATTGATACTGTAAGGGGTCTGGAAATTATTAAAGTATTAAAATATTTATTGCTGTTTTGCTTTCATCCAATGTAGGAAGTGAGCACAGAGTCTAAGTTTAAAGATTTGTGAAAAGATTTTAAAATGAAAAAACTTTGAATAATATTACAAAAACCATTTCTGATCTGGGTATTTCAGCCACTTGAATATTTTTGACTGAAATAAGACATTCCCTGTTGGATATAATTTCATTCCTTTGGGATGTTTTTGCTAATTAAGCCAGCTGAAATGTGAGACAGTGTCATGCAGCAGCTCAGACTTCTTCTCTGACTATGAAAAATAACACAGAATGTTAAGGAATTACATGATCTATTGTAGTGACAGACTTTTCCATCACTCCATAAATGAGAGTCTGTGGGGCTCTGCTGCAACTCATGAACATCACAGAGTACCAACATTATACAGAAGGAGTTATAGTTATATCACAGAGATAAGTTGAACATAAAGTATTTTACAGCTATGGGAAAAGTAGCTGCCTTATGAAAATCAGGATGAGATTGAGTTTTGAATTTCTTTTAAAAAGTGAAAATCTGATTCTATTTTCTGATAATATATTTTCAATAATCTGTGACTTAATAGTAAGTTCTCTTAAACAGCAAATAAGTACTTAAAATAGGCACTGTAGGATTCATTTTTATTAAAAGGTACGATGTAAGGTCCCTTAATCTGGTTACATAATACCATCCCTACAGAACTGTGTCCTTTCTGAACCTGTTTGAAATAGTACACTTAATGTACAAGGAGCATGCTGCAGCTCTTGGTGAAGGTGGTGTCTTTTTTTGGAGGGCGATACAGGTGTGCTGATTTTCAGATTACAGAGGGGGAAATAAAAGAGACAGATGTTGACTATGATAAGGAGATGATGATGTATATATGATTAATATATCACTAAGTGTGTTTTGGGACAGTCTGTATGACCTCTTTATTCAGATTAAAAGCATGTGCTCTAAATAACAGTAGGCTTTTAAATTAATCAGTGTTTGTCTTTAAACTGCCAGGACTCAAATGGAAATGTCATGGGCATTTAGGTTGTTGGGACCTTGCAGCTACTGCACCACTCTTGTTGCAAACAGTAAATGACTACATATTTGACTTTTCCAGCTATATCCTGTTACACTGCAGATAGAAAAATTATAGGAGTGTAAATGTTTGTCATTATGTGCTTTGATAATACAAATCAAATCCTATTTTGTGGATATCAACTTCATTGTTATTCTTGAATGTGATCATTTGTTGTTCACATGAAATCATAGCCCACCCTGCTTTCATGAGAGTAAATTTAAATGTATATGAAGAATATAGTGTTTAACGTAAATGCTGCATGTCAATTGTGAGTGAAGCCAGGTATTAGAAGTTTGATATCCCAATACCAGATTGCTCGTAAACCCAGCAGAAATTCCATGCCTTGGAAATTAATTTCCATGCCTACAAATTAAAGTTCTGACTTTTGTTGAAACACAATGTAAAAAGAAATCGCAAATGTAAGACTTTATCTTCAAAACGCATATAAGAGCATGTTATACATGACAAAATTTTGGGATTTTTTTTTTTTTTATTCCAAGATCATTCAAAATCTATCTTGATAAGCAGGAAAACTGCAGTAAGCTTTGTTATATATTCTGTGAGTTATATCATTATATGTACATAATGCAAGCAAAACCCCTGCTCCTTAGGGGCTAAACACACTGATAGAGCTCTGATGCTCTAGTAGAAGTCATCTATGTGTGCACCTCTGTGACAATGCAGCTTGCTTCTAGAAACCTAAGTGACAGCTTCTGCAGTCTTGTAATGCATCACTACCTTGGATAGGTGGAGGTGTCTAAAGGTAAGTGCAAACATTTGAATTAAGTCAAATCTACATTATGTCATAGTTAATCAAAGTCTAGGAACAGTTCAGTTACCTAACACCAGGATCAAATGCCACATGATCTGTTCTTTGATACCTGGTTTCACACCTGGTATTTCTCCAGGGTGATTTTATTGATCTTGAACCGTAGTCTCATGTGACTATTCTGGATATGGCAGGGTTTCTCAAATGGCACTGGAAGCCTGCCTTTATAATCAGGAGTGGGATTCATCTACTTGATTGTGAGAGAAAGAATCCTTAGAAATGCTTCCAAAGTCAGTTGCAAGAAGTGGGTAACATACATGACAAACCGGCACAGGGACCTACATTCTGGACAAAATTTCAGGAGATGTAATCTATCCCTTTTGCTTTTTTTCTCTACTTCTAACAGAAAACAATATGCTACTGATCTAATAATTTGTTTTCCAACCCAAATTATAGAAAACATTATGATTCGTGAAAGAATTAACTTCATACCAAGTGAGGTTTTTGCACAATGGAATTTTTTTCTTCACCATCAAATTCCTTTCAAAAAAAAAAAAAGGTGCTTATGCAAATCACTTTTACTTTATATCTGCTTTCATCTGCTTGGCTTTCATGTGAAACCCTAATGCAGATAAAGAAATATTTCAATCATGATGCACTGTGTGAAATTTCAATAAGAAAAATAAGTCAAAGGGAATTTAAAATTGTACCACCAATCGTAAGACAATAGCTACTGAGAATACAAACACAGTGATCACAGAGAGGGACAATGGGACAAATCACTTTTCTGAGCCAAGAGTTTTCAGAGGTAAAAACAGAGAGGAGGGTTTCCCTGGCCTTTCTGCAGATAAAGGGGTTTTTTTTTAATATATAAAACATGCAATTTTAACACTCGATCCATTTTTCCAAAATAGGGTCTCCTGGAAGACTTCTGGGTTTTCTTTTATCTGGAGATGGTGTACAAAGTCACTGTGGGTAAAGGGACTGTCAAGACACTGTATAGGACAGAAGTATAGGAAAAGAGACTAAATCATGAAATGTCTGAATACATTTTATAAAGTTTTCAAGGAACCAGAACATATACTAGAAGTAATTGAAGTCTTTAAACAATCTTATAATAAAGTTCATGCAGGCTTTAATTATGCAATCCTTCTGTGAGCATTTCCAGGCTAATGCTACAGTAGGAGGTGGATTTGGGGTTTAGGTTGGTTTTTTTTTTTTACTATAATAACAAATGAAAGAAAAATCTATTTAATAAAATACAAAAGCATGAGTTTATGAGTTTCAATTAATTTCTACTTGACAAAATTGTTTTGTGTTATCTATTCTGAGAAAATAGTCTTCCTAATTGCTCAGATGTATAGACTTTATGATAAGTTTTGTGAGTGCAGACCTTTCTAAATCTGCTTGTATGGATTTCTCTCTTCAAATTAAATTTGGACTTGTATAATATAGAGAAAACTTCAGAGGTCTTGTCAAAATACAATAGAACAGTTGCAACTTAGATACAGATCTATTGAAAATTATTAAAATACTCTAAAAGGACAAAGAATACTGTATGTCTACCAGCAGTTTGAACTGAAGCTATTCCTTTTTAAAGTTCTCATTATAACATCTTTAATTTTATTACTGTTTACAAAGTTTAGTTTTCTGTTTACTGAGGTGGATCTCATAGTTTCTTTCCTCCCATACTTTTGAGTTGTGATAAAAATGAGCATGAGTATGTGTCTGTCTTGGTTTAAGACAATTTATAGAGGTGGAAACTCTAAAATGAGTTACCTCCCCTTAGTTTCAGCCAATCCTTTTCCACCAATAAGGAATGAATACAAGTAGATATAAGTGAAAAAAATAACAGTTTCCTAACATGCAAAACAGCAACAGGCAAATAAATAGCAGAAAATAATAGCTAGATACGAAACTGCTAAATCTCATTAAGTCCCTGGGAACAAAGAGACAAGCAAAATGGCAGAAATACCCTTTCCAAAAAGGCAGCTCCACTGCCAACTGCGTATAGGGAGACAAAGAGAAGATGGCATCAGAATAAGAGAGAGGTCAGACTTAGCAGAGTGATGTCTGTTTCATGCATCCTGTACCTATATAAATGCAGAGCGCATACCTACCTTCATAGCAATGAAGTGAAGAGCAGGTCAGAGTAGCTACTTCCTTTCCTGTTGCTCAAACCATTCCCTTTCCCTCTTGGGTGGCTACCTCTATCCTCCATCTATCCACAGCTAAGCTTTCTAGAGCTATACTAAGATTATACCAATTGATGGCTTCATAAATGTCTCTCCCTTTTGGTTAACTTTTGTCAGATCTGGACTCATAGCAATAGGAATTTTCCAGCTGAAGAACTTACAGTTGAAAGTGCATTCTCTATATGTTTTCCAAGATGAAATAAACATGGGAGAAATGAAAGTAGAGGTCTAGAATGTGCAAGTTTTTAGTTTAAGAGTGTAGAAAGGTTTGATGAAAACCCACTGTATCATCTGAAATATTTGTCTTGTTGCTGGGTTTTGGTGCAGTGGGCTGTTTTGCTGTGCTTGTCACTAAGCTTTCTTCTGCCATACAATTAATTATGGAGCAGGGAACTGCAACGTAGAACTGGCTTAACTTGCTCCACAACTGGAATCAATACAGTTGTGCTGGTATAGAACTGAATCCAAACTCATCAAAACTCCTTCTAGACAGCAAAGTTAACTAGGACCATGCTAATGAATTTAGAGTGCTTTTGGGACTTCAGGTGTTTGGATTTTTTTTTTTTTTTTTTGAACTGGTGCTGCACCAGCTTCATTTAATCTGTCTCCTTTAGGGATGTTTTGTATGCTTCTGTGCCATGCTCCATTTAAAAATACAGATATGCTAAAGGAAATGGGATGAATTGAGTGCTCAGAAATATGTTTGTCATAGATTAGAATATCAATGCATGATGAAATACTGCTTTAAGAAAAGTAAATGGGCTTCCTCTGTTCATTAATTAAGACATGAAATGTTTTTGCCTGATTTATGCAGCTCTGAAATAACACCCAGTGTGTAAATGTGTATGTGCCCCGCTTGTGGGTGAATTCATGTAACTGAACAAAGACACCTGAAGTGTAGATGTCTGCATCTGAGTTAATCATGCTTACTTCCTCCTGTAATCTGTGGAGAACAACAGAACTTCTAGAGTGTGATTCACTGCATCCTAAAGTAGTCTTCTAAATCTGGCTATAGGATTACACTGCCTGTTTCTCCCCATCAGCCATACAAGAAATCTACAGTGACTAGCACAGATATAAATTACATTGCACATATCTTGGGTCAGAAATCCCATCCTGAATCACCAAAATAGATTCTCTCTTAGCACATATTATAAGGAGCTGCGTTTCCCTGGAAATACCATGATAATGAATAATCAGTGCAGGCATCAAAATAGCTAATTAACTCTATAACGATAACATGCCTGCTGTGTTTGCCAAAGTGCTTATAAAAATGATAAATACTTTTAACATTTTCTTAAAATGTATGTTAGGTTTTCTTCAAATTGTATTAAGAAGTTTTCAAAGCAAAATATCTGTAGCACATCATGTCAATGTGGTATTGCTTTCAGACAATTTAGGTGGGTCAGCTTGAGTGAATCTGAGTGCCTGCAATCATAATAATATTAATAATATTATAAAAAAACAATAAAAGGTAGAAAAATTAGAGGAATTGTTACGCAAATGTGGTAATGGACTGCGTGATTTTTATATTCACCTGCTAGCTGGACTAAAGGATGACTTCTCTGTTAGCAAATATTTCTTGCTATGCTAAGGTAACCTTGGACGAGGCCATTTCCTTTTTTTTCCGTTTTTTTTTTTGTCTTGCATACCTTCCTAGTGTTGAAGTACTTGATTCAGGGATGGGATCATCTTTATGAATAGCAGCATGCTTTATATGAGAAGAGACTGAGGAAGACTCTTTCCCAATCACCTAATAGTGTTTATGAGTGTAGTGATAATTTATTCCCAGTATGCAGGATTATCTGACTTGCAGGTATTATTCCAAATTTATGGGAGAATGAGGCTTTGGAACAAAACCTGTAATCTGCTGTCTTAATGCCAAACACTTGTTTCTGTTCCTAAATACTGTGGGAGAGTGTATATAGATATATAAGTATACATAAATATGAACTCTTGTGTAAGAAATGTGCTCTGTAAGTGTGCTAAAGGGCTGGGCAGCTGCTGGACGGGGGGCATTTTAAGGAATTGCTTAGACTTACTGTTAGCAGACTCCAGCCCTAACAGATGCCTACAAGTTTGAAGTCTGAACTTCAGATAAAGAATGCAAGTTTAAGGCAGGTGTGTCTAAAAGCCTTTCCCTATTTGAACCCTTATTTTAGAATAAATTAATTTCCTTTTAGATCAATCTGTTTGTCTGCAGAGACTATGAGGAGAGTTTAGGTTACTAGTTCAGTTTTAAGTGGGCAGCAGACATGTCCCTAGATACTGGAAACAGCATGCTCAAGGCATAATTAAGGTGCCTAAAGGCCACTCAAATGAGTAGGAGTCAGCTCCACACTAATTTTCATGTATGTGTTATCACTTTCCTCTCCAAAGCTGAGTTGGACTACCTTGAAAATTATGCCAAGAGCAGAGTTATCAGACTTATAGAACTTAGGGTTATAAATTAGCCAGAATGGGGCATGGACTACCCCTTGAGGTAATTTTTTATATTAGAGAGTTTCTTGTGCTCCTCCATCATAGGATGGAAGCTTTATTCTGTCTTTTTCCTGTACTGTGCCCTTTCCAAGTTTATCTACCTACATCTCACTGTGAGCTGCTTTTCTTTTGTTTTATTGAGTATAGTTAACATAATTTCCTGAGATCCTTTTCTGTAAAGGAAAACATTGCTATTCTATATGCAGTCCAGTAGTGATTTTGTGCACTTGAATTCAAATATCTCAATATCTTATATCACTGACTGTCATGAGAATTTTTTTACAAAAAGCATAAATGGCCATTTTAGACATTGCTTGTCATACTGGAGAAATTAACACTGAAAATGCAAACAAACTGCATTTCTGGTGAGTGTAAATCTCAGGGGGTTGAACTAAAACTATGATGTGTTATCATAATCATTGCATAGAAGAGAAAGATGATAATGATGATAAAAAGCCTCAGGAATAAATGATAGCTAAAATGATTTTAATCTCTGATGTTAAGTATTCTCTCAACACCCTCTTTTAACATTCTTTCTCATAAATCCTGTACACCAGTTTGGTGCAATGAGGCAAGAGCATTTTTAAAAGGAAAAAAGACATCAGTTGTAACTGATAATGTAATAATGACAGAGTTTGTTTCTTGTCCAGTCTTAAGATCTCATATTTTTATTGCTTAGTGCCCAAGCAATGGGCATGTCAGTTGAGTGAATCTTCAGCAGAAATCAATATTGTATGCTTTGTATACAGAAGTATATATAAAAAGGGTTACATATAAATAAAGTGAGTACTAAAAATTATATGGTTTCTGGCTGCATTTATTCCAGTTAGAGCTGGCACTGATGCTAAAGTTTCCTATTACAATCAGTGTTTTCAGTAAGTTGATTAGTTATGAGACATCAGCCAACATTTAGTTCCTGCTAAAGGTAGATATTAGCCTTTAAAAAGTTTTATTAAGCTTTATTTATGGCCCTTTCCATGCCTTACATTATTGAACCTGAAGTATTACTCTCCTTATGAAAAGGATGAGGGTTTTCTTATTTTCTTATTTTAATAGCAGCAAAATTCAGTAAGTGGGAAAATACCCTATTATCGATAACAATCAAAATATGTGTAGTGTTTCCTATGCCTTTTCCTACTGAAGTACCTAAAAAAATGCACGTTTGATTTCAAAAGAAAAAAAATGTTAAAATGTTGTTATGAAGAAATTTATAGTGTCAGAATATTTTGCTGGATTCTTTCCTGAAGGTTTGTAACGTAATTTACGCACTGAACCAAATTTTCACTTTTCTTACTGAAACCACTTACCACACTTTGCCCCTCTCTTGCACTCTCCCTTTAAATGCTTATCTTCAGCAAATAGGTTCTATAGACTTACTTCGTTTTGCCTCTGTTTATCAGGCTCCATCCTTGCAGCTAGAAAGGATGACTTTTCAAGTGCCATTGTGCATTCCTTCTGCTACTCACAACTTTGGAAACCTCTAATAGAGAGTTGTCATTATTTATTGTAGCTGGTATTTCACTGCATAATGTTACAGTAATAGAAATGCATATAGGAAGATCTCTTTGCCTGGTACTAGATGGAAATATTAAAAGTAAGACCTGCCTTTTTTGTTAAAATAGAGCACTTTACTTCTTCACAAAAGCTCCTGTAATTGTCGTATGTGGTAACATTTGAAGGATGAGAAGACATTTCTTCTGGATATGCTATCAAAGGGACTTTAGTGATACTGTAAGTGAAAAGGGAAAAATACTGTGAAGTATTAAAAATGCTAAATTTCTTCAGAGAAATCAGCTTACTCATCTAATAATACTTGTGGTTAACCTTGGAAAGACAAATTAACAAATATCAAATTATTCTGTAGACTGAAGTGGCCCAGAAATAAATGCTTTCTTGTGAATAGATCTCATTCTTTTAATAGGAAGGGATGTTAATTCTGTAGCGTAAAGATGCCTCTTCTGCCCAAGTAGTCAGAGTGTTGTGTTTCTCTCATCAGCTCATGCCACTCTTCAGGCATACTGTCTGCACAAGGGACAGAACATCAGGTAACCTCTTTTCCAAATTTCATTTGTTCTTCTGTTGCTGTTGTGATATCCTGCCTGATTTCGGTGGTCATAGTAAATACTGATTTTTTTTTAGGGAATAAAGGAAAAATTCAACAAACAGATTATCTTCTTATACCAGCCACAGGCAAGCCAGACTAAAATATGAAGTGTTTTATGGAGCACTAAATTGAAACTGTCTTGGCTAAAATACAATCAAATGACAGTGCACAGGCATGCTTTATTTTAGTTCATTTCCAGTCTGTCAGAAAAAATTGGGGATATCAGTCCTCCTCTCTGTTTGATTATTCCATTATCAAAAGAATGGGGAGTGCCAGAAACATACATGTTGATTTAGTGTTGCACTGATGAAACCATTCTCTTTGTGTGATGTGTCATTTTTCATTGCTTTCTTATCAAGGTGTTTCAGCTGCACCCATCCCAGGTCTTGTAATTGCTTCAGTTGCTTGTGGCAAAGTTATGTCAATGTCAATTGCTAAATAACTTTTGACTGCTCCATGTTGGATCTGTTAAAAGAGAAAGACAGTGCAGGATGGACTTTTACATACTGATGGTGTCATTCTGGATTGCAAACAAAGGCTTTCTACCAAAGAATGTCTCTGCTAGTAAACATATTAAATATAACTAATTAAACATGAAACCTGGTAGAATGCTTATAGGAGTGGAAAAAGTACATTTTTGTTAGAAAGGGCTCTAAAGTCATGTGGGGTTCAGATGGCACACCCATAGAATATCAAGTAGAAATCTGAAGGCAAACCTTTTTATCCATACTAGGTAAAACTCCTATATTTCAGCGAAATTAGTTTAAACTCAGTGGACCCACAATGCTCCCCCAAAGGCAGAGGAAACACCCATTTGGGTCCTGTCCACAGCCATTCCTGCATTGCTTTGAAATTAGGTGGCAGTGCCATAGGATAGGGCTGTGCATCAGTGGTAATTAGCAGTTACTGGAATGTGGAGGCTTGTTTGTCCTGCTGTGTAGACAGCTGCTGAAGCAGATTTAGGAAGACACCACAATTTTTCCTGAAGCCCATTAGGTACAGATTTCAGATTATTGTATGAGCCATACGTTATTTTAATATCATATATCAAAATTAAAATGGAGAAAGTCTGAAAACTAGATGTGTCATGTCAGACAATCCAACACAATATAGTATTTCTCTCTTAAAACAGTCATGTTAAGTATTTAACATAACAAAATACAAGGTCATATGCATACTTGTAATATGTAAGAAAGAGAGAAGCACAACTAACTGGTTTGCTACGTGACAGGTTTAGAACTAACAAGTTGACCATCAATTCTCCACTTACATTTTTCAGTGACTTTGTGTCGGAAAACCAACTGGAACATGTTACCAAAAATAACTATTTTTGCACCACTGAATTTTTCATACCTGTGACATTCACAAATTGCTGTAGCTCAGGTAGGACCAAGCTCTGCCTAACATGATTATGTTTAGGTGCCAAGAAGCTCTGATATGCCAGGAACTGGGGTCCCAAGCTGTTGTGAAAACATGCAGCAGAGGCAGATATGGGAAATCTGGAGGGGGGAAAGGCAGAGGAAAAAAAGTAAGGGGCAATGTAAAACTGGTTTTCAGTATCTGCTCTTGCTTTGAGGGTGTGCTTTGGAAGTACATTGGGTGCTCTGAAGTCAGAAAGAGAAACAGATTTATTGACATGACCAGCACTGGTGTGACCATCTAGCACCAGTCAGTGACCTTTGCCGGTAAACTGTTCAGATTTTCCCTACATTCTGGGTTTGGCATAGCTTAGGTCTGAAAGCTGCTCAATCTTTGCTTCAGAGAACCTGAAGACCATGAAAGATGAATCGCTGAGTTGCCAGGCTGGTCGCAAAATAAAAATAACAAACAGATAATACCACAGAATTTTGAGGTGTCTCTGAACCCTTGTTTGAGCAGGAGTGAGCTCCTGTGTGATGGAACCTACAGGGCTTGCTGTATAGCACTCTTCCTTGTTTTCTTCACATCCAGTGGGAGACACTACATTCACAAAATAGCTCTTGTGTCCTTACACTTACTGGGAAATTTGGGACTGATAAAAATTTTGCTCCCAGGCCATCCAGGGGCTCTGTCAATATGACAACATTGCCTTCTTTGTTTGTAATTAGCAACCCAGTTCTGCTGCACAGACCAGAACATACGATCTGATTTCAATTTCCTGGTGACACCAAAACCATATTCTTCTCAATCTCTCCAAAACAATTAAGCATCTTCCAGGACCCACTAGCTTTTATGTAACCCACCCAGAGACCCATATGAGTTTTTGCTGTTGTAAATTATTATTGCATGTATGTGGAGCACATGTTATCCCCTGAAGTAAAAACAGTAGTGCTACTGAAGAGACTAATGTGAAGACACAGGCTGTGTTCAAGGCCTCTGAGTAAGGATCCATGTTTGTGCTCTTTTGAAACAAAAAGGAACCATTCCAACTTTTCCACATTGGAACAACATTCAGGATCCAGTTGCTGTAATAAATAGTGCCATTTCCTACTTAGATGATTTATATTTCCCAAATTAACATGAAAAAGGCCAATAGTTTCTGTTGCCAACTTGGCAGAAAGTTAATTTAAACTTTAATTACAGGAAGACATTTTAAAATTCCTTTAAAACTTTTTTAAAAAATTGTTCTGAATTATAGGCTTGCCATTTTCATTCCAGACGTGGTTTTAGAAAGGATATTCTTTAGGTTTTAACTGAATAGAAAATAAGTATCTCTGTCCGTGTTCTTTGGCAGGATTTCATTTTTGATTGTTCATTTAACATTTCTTCTTAAGTCTTCAAAAATCTGTCATTTCTGATCTATGAGATGCCTACAGAAAAAAAGCAAGCTATGTAAGTTGGATCAATGCAATACAACATTTCTTTTGTTATTGTGTTGTTTTCAAATTTTTCTTAAGTAACTATATTCTTCTAGTCTCAGAGTTTCACAGAACTGTACTTTTCAAATCTTAGAGCACTTAACTTTCCCATATATTAATAGTCTGTGTATGCTTCAGTGACTTCAAGACTAATTTTGTGTACTTTATTTTCTTTGGATTGCTTTTGATACCTTTTTATTCACTTAAATCCAGTTAATAGTATTGATTTTTTGAGTCAATAATTTTAGAAGGACACATTTTCAGTCCTTTGCTTCAATTAACTTTTTTTTCCTGGTGATTTTTAAATGCTACATTTACTTTGATGTGCAAAAATTTGTACATACTCCAAGATGTCTATAAAGATGTTGGAGACCAAGAGAAAATGAGAGATGTAAATATCTCTTTCTAATCTGCATCTGCTTTTGAGCTAAAGAAGCTGTCAGAACAATTAATCTTATGTTTTGTTTCTTGGACACATTTCATTCTGCAGTATCAATAGTTTACATACAAAGCACTGAAAACACTTCAAAATCTCAAAAATGTTGAAAATACTTCACTTTAGTTGCCTCTCTTTTACTTAATACGAACTGCTCAGCTCTTTAGAGTGGTTGATCAGTATTTCTAGAGCAGAGGACTGCATTCTTCTTTCCTTTTAATTGTCACCCCACAGGTCCAGTTCGCCATTATCCTGCTTCTGAGAGGGAAGCATTTAAAAAGGTGTAAAATGCTGACAGATGGGGACATTGATGTGCTTTCAATAACCATAACTGAATGAATAAAACTTTGCTGTGAATTAAATATTAACCCTCATGTATAAGATTAATAAATATAAAATATTGTTATAACTTTATTTATAACACCGCATTTTTAAAAGAGGAGTAGTAAATTTTTAGATATTGTGTAAATTTCATAGGAGAGGATCTTGTAATTGTCCCAAACAGCAAGACAATTATAGATAAATATATATTTTATTGCATATTCTAACAAAGTCTTGAGGAGGACTTTATAGGATTTTAATTATGATTGGAGTCACACATTTTAGCCTTCCTTCAAGATCAGGCAGGAGGGATGTGTGATGAGAGCAATCAGTTATGCCAGTGTTATGGATTTACGCTCCTGTCACAGAAGCTGCATCTACACTGTCAGTTTGAATCATTCAATTTTTCAGTCCAGAAACCTGTTCTTCCTGGTTGTTCACACTTCATGCATGCAGAATCACTCCTGGAATCCCTTTTGGAGTGGACCAACTGTGTCTGTCTGCAGATAAGCATCAGCAAGGTCTCTGATGGGCAGGTCTGGCCCAAGGATGGCTGCAGCAGGCCAGGAGCGTTGCCATGCTTTTTGGTATATAGCAGATACTTTCAGCTTCCAGACATCAAATCAAAAACTTGACAGGTACCAAGGAAGCCATTTAGCATGTCCTTTCCATATAGAAATATTAATTTTTAAAGAATTGTGAAAATATTGCTACGTCTCATATCCTAAAATTAAATTGGCCTCAGATAAGTCCTTTATGAGAGCTGGTGTCACACAGCAAGAGAAATGCTATTCATGGTGTGCTGAGTCGCTTGAAAAGGCTTGTGAAATACCTATTACAGCCAAATTATATATAGCCTGAAGATGCATGCAGACTAATTCAGAAGGAGCAGGATGGGCTTGAATCATTCAGGACTCATTTGGTTAGGGGAAGAGTCACTGCCTGGAGCGTACCACAGAAACCACATGACCCAAATGTGTACATGTATCTATTTATGTGTATATGCTTACAGACAGAAAGGCAAAGCTTGGTTTTAAAATTCTAAAAATGTGGCAGGCGTGAAGAACTGAATGGTTCTTTTTCTTGCAGTAAGACTGGAGTCAGTTTCATGGACATCTAAAAAACTCATAATAGTGTAAATGTGACTTACATTTTTAGGGAACGTTTAGATGTTTTCCCTTCCACCTGTGATTTTGCTGTTACTAGTGTTCATTTGCTTATCAAAGGTACCAATGAAAGTTTCACCAGATTCATTAACTCATGATTAATTAATTAACACTCATTTTATCTATTGAAGCTGGACCAGAATCAACCCCTAGACATCTAGAGAGAAAATCATCTCTCTGGAAATAAGAACATTGGACTCAGCACTGGATCAAGAGTGGCAGGTTTTTGGCAAAAACTTCAAAATTCATGTAAAAATATATACTTCTTTTTAACTACTTAGAGCTAACATTAGCCAGTGAATCTTAGCAGACTATTAATATTGCTCCTTAAACACAGTGCTAAGCAACAGCACTATATATCACCACTGATTACCATAAAACTGCTTAAAAAATCTGTATGAACAATTAAAAAACATTGTATAGAAAAAAATTCTGACTAGAAGGCAAACAATGAGGTGAAGGCTGCATAGACCTTCCTTAGAACATGTCTAGGACAGTGGCTGCCTTGTTCTGAGTGTTGAGGTGATATTATTTTCAGGTGTCCCTTTTTTGCTTCATAATTTTATGTTGCTGCATATGTATTTATGCATAGCTTAGTGCCCTGAATAACTCATTTATCTCTAAATTTCACTAGACAAAGCATGAGCTCACAAAATAAACAACTTCCTGAGCTGACTAACTATAACAGAGTATATTCTTTTTTTCTATATTACATGTATGTAGAGGTTCTCTATGGTAAAAAAGATTTCTTTCATAAAATATTACATATGAAGCTTATAATTTTTTTTTTTCTGGTAACAGATTAGTGAATCTTAATTAAGCACTATTCAAGTAGTTGAAATGTGAATGAAGAGTGAAATTATGAAAAGTATAAACATTATACTGCAGAGTGCTATCTGTAGTGCTGGAGAAAAACAAAACCAAACATTCTCCCATTGCTTGTTTATAAGCATTTGATAGATTAAAGTGGTGGATGAGGAGAAACTTGATGGCATAATGCAGTCCAGTATATCTTATGACACCAGTGAGATCCTTCACAAGTTGTTAGCAGTAGGCTAACAACTAGCTGTTAGCAGTAGGATGTCAAGCACAAGATTCAGAAATAACCTCAGTGATGTCTGACTAGTAATTTAGAAGAAAGATTTCCATACTTGAAGGTGATACAGAATTATTCAGGCTATTTAGGAAAAAAAGAAATGGATAGAACCTCAAAGAAAGCTGGAGAGATTAAGAAAATGGGATCATGGTTTCAGGTAAGTTCACTGCTGAGAAATGCTAGGGAATCCACTTAAAGAATATGTGAGGGGTTTAGCTGGTTCAAACTTAATTGCTTAGATTCAGGAAAAAGAGGAGACCAAAAAGACCTAATAACTTCTGTTGAAGGAATCAGAGAGAATAATGGAATGGGCTAGAGCTGATAAAGCAACTAAAATTAAAAATAAGAAAAAAAAAAGGCTACTCCCTTGAAACATAAAAATGAAAGGATTAAAACTCTGCAAAGGGAAGGGGAGAAGTGATAAAGGCAGGTAGAATACAGGAATACAGAAAGTATCAGAAACTGTGGATAAGACCCTATAATCTGTCCTATACTTCAGAAGTCACAAGGTTAAAAAATAGTAACGTTTGATAGAAGCAAAAATAATAGGTACATTTTCTTTCAAGTTGTCCCAAGGAAATTGAATTTTGAACTACAAAAAAATGTGTGTATATGCTTGCAGAAATCTTCACACCTGCAGTGGTTCACCCAAATTCTTGTCTCTGTCTCTTTTGCTTACCAGCCTGGGAACTGTAGCAATGTCTTGTGGTGTACTACATCACACAGTTCAAAAGAACAGCAGACTTTGGTTGCATGCCACAGAATAAAGGTCATAATCTAATAGGCAGAGGTATTTTTTTCCATAAATGTCCACACATATACTTAGGTCAGCTTCAAACTATGAACTTTATTTGCAGATAAATGCAAAGTGAAAGAGAAGTTAAATTTATTCAATAAACTTTTGATTTTAAATGAGAATGCTTTAACAGTGGATCACCTTTATTCACTGAAATTGTGTGTGAACTGAAAATATTTTAAATGAGTGGGAAATTGATAAAATTTCCTGCTTCATAGTTTTTATGTCTGTGCATTTACGTATTACTTTCCCCTTCTCTTTCTTTCTTTCTTCCTATGTCGACAAAGGGAAAATGCTTGGGCCCACCATGAGCAGATGTGGAATGTTGCAATATTTTCCATCCTTATTTCAATAACTCTCAAAAAAAAGCTGAAATACCAAACCCAAACCCAGATCATGGTTGCTGGTTCTTTGAGTTGTCCTTGTATTTTTTTTTTAATCTTAGGAGAATACCTTAAGTATGTACAAGAGCACAGTGTAATAAATATGTAAAAGAATAAAAGAGGCATTTGCATAAATCTGGGTATCAGTTTATACTCATTGATTTCTTTTTATGTTTTCACAGGGGCTTTAACAATAATCACAATAATAAAGAAAGGTAAATAGCTGAGTCCCCAGCTTTGCTTTTTGCTGCCTACTTCAGTCATGCCTGAGTTGAATTGCTTTCTTATTTCCATTTTAAGAAGATTTTGCTGGTCTCTATGTGATTGGTAAATGAAAAAAGACTTTATTTTTAAAAAATTGAGTTAGGAGTTCTTTTAAAATAAGTTTTATTCTGTCTATGAACCCAAAAATATTTATAGCTGTAAATACCTTCATCAGTAAGTTATTTGCTCCCATTTCTTTTACACGCAAACATGAAAACCGTTGCCACGATGCACTCATTCTTCCTGTTGTCTTCATTGTGATCACTATGGACTATGTATGAGAATGTACTCATGAAGAAATATCCTCTCCATCATTTATTATTTATACGGAAGCATAGATTTATTTTTCTATTAAACACCTTGGAGTGGAAGGCCTGGGATTCGGTTTGCCCTGGTAGCCTCAGGACTGTACACCCTCATCTTTGCTTTAAAAGGTGTCATTTTCTCTCTTTGCTCCTCCTTGACACACACCTTGCACAGGCACAGAGCCCCCTGCCAGGGCACCCTGCAGCCACCTTGCAGCTGGGTCTCACAGGGCCTCAGCCTGGATTTTCACCACCAGGGAAAACACTTGAAGAAATCATTTTTGTGTGGAAGAATGGTTTGCAAGGCTATAGACCATCTGTAGATACATTGGAAATTTTTACCAGAAAGGAGCCTTTTGTGTGCCTTCTTTGTTATCTCTAAAAATACAACTCTGGGAGCAGACGCCTTTAGATATTCCATCTAACAATCTTTTTTTTTTTTTTTTTTATTTTCTGGGTCAGTCATCTGTATGCACACTCAATACAATTAAAGTTCTTTTTATACTCATTACGCAATTATTTTTCTTTATGCTATAGATATTGTTGGGTTTGGAAATTATTTTACTAAAAAAGGGCAAGTTTAAGAAAAAAGCCTAATTATTAAAATTTATATAAAAATGTTAATCTTATGCTGTTAATATTCTAATAGCTGAGGCTGAGGTACTTTTTGTCTGTGAAAATGTATTCAAAAGCATGCAGCAGTTTGCTGCTAAGCTTAAGGTGTAAGAGTTTCTGAATAGTCTGTAATGAAAATGTAATCCAGGGAAATTACTCATTCTTAAGCATAGGTTCTTTAGTGCAGTTTTGTAACCTCCTGAATATAGTGAGTGTACTTGAAAGGACAGAAATGATTATTTCCCAGAGACATAAATGTTTCTCTCGCTGAGACTTGGAAAACTTTGAATAATTGGGGATTAATGGAATAGATGGGAAAGTCATAAACTATTCTTTTACACACAGTTTAGTTCATTGAATATGTTTATTAACTACCTGGAATGACTTTGTGGAAAGGCTATATTTGTAGAATTTAGAAGTTTAAATTAAGATGACCATTTAACATATGAGCTTGAAAACACAGTACTTATAAATATTCTGATTTAGAAAGATATTTCCACTGAAGAAAGCATATGCAAATGTGCTTAAAGTAAAGCTGACTGAAAGCTGGCTCTGAAGTTCAATTAGAACTAACTTAAGTGAAAGCATGCCAGTAAATTCCTCTCTGGTTTAGGGAAACTTGTACCTTTGCTTTACACTCAAGTACACAATGTAGTTTTTTCCCAAATAGGATATGTGAACCATCATGTGTCTAAACCAGGGACTGCTGTCCATGCCACACCATTGTTTATGGCATTATGCACATAAATGAACTAAATTTATTTTGCGTTTTTTAGGGACTGAAACCATGAAAATGCATGAAAGTGAACCAACTTTCCAAAAGGTGTAAAGCTCTCAGATGTGACTTTCAACAGGGTAGCACTAAACTCAGTTCCAAACCATGTTGTGCTGTCAGCGGCAGGTTCATGATTTAAGAAGAGTTCTTCTTTTTCTTGACAGAACTTGTTCCATTTCCCTTTCCTGTCCTGACACTTGCCAAATGCTTCATATTCAATTAGGCAATCCTACAAAAAAGATGTTACTACCTTATGAATTCTGGAGGGTCATTTGACTTCCATAAATTTTTATACCTGAAAATTTTACTCCCAAATAGTAGCTGTCCTGAGAGCTATGAAAAACTTTCTGTATATATGATGGGACAAGTAATCCTCAGTTAAAGAGAAGGTTTTTTTTTTCTTAGGCCAGCTTTGAAGGTTACTAAATAGACAAATATTTGAAAGGGGAAAGCTGTACTTATCGAGACAGCACGTTTGGACTGTGACATTTTATGGAGCTGGTATCACACGCACTGCCTTTGACTATGCTCATCAGATGGCTAACCCCTTTGCTGCTGCATCAATACAGAGTGGCGTTTGGGAGGCTTCTGGATCCATTTCTCCTTTGCCATTTCAAACTTGAATTGAATTTAACTATGCATTGTTTTGAAAATAGCAATCAAGACTTCAGGTATGAGGACGTCGTAAAAGGGGATTGTTAACATTTAGTAAAGAGTATTTAAGGTTTCTGAAGTGCCACTACAAAGTCTTCTAGAAATTGAACTACCCAGTATGGTACCAGCACTATAAAACTAATAAATAAAAACAAAGTTTAAGGCATGATTGTGGAGAGTTGAGCAAGTCTGGGGATGGATAGATGACAGACTGGCAGAGAGATGTGTATACATGTGCATACACATATGAGCACGGGAATTCTGCTAGGTGTCCCTTTGTGCATTTCACTGTAGCAGTTTGTGCATGTCTCTCACCCCTTCTCTTTCTGACAGGGGCTTTTGAACAGATTAACTGCATGGAGACTGCAGAAGCATCAGTATTTCCTGTTTAAAAAAAAAAACAATGAAACAAACAAACAAGCAAACCACCAAGTTTTTAAGCTGCTTTTGTCTTGATAATTTGCTCTTTATA
Organism: Struthidea cinerea; assembly: GCA_013397865.1. Taxonomy (NCBI): domain Eukaryota; kingdom Metazoa; phylum Chordata; class Aves; order Passeriformes; family Corcoracidae; genus Struthidea; species Struthidea cinerea. Next base: position 525,307 of record VZTI01001217.1, on the reverse strand, counting down.
ATTTTTATTGGGATTTAAATGCAAAGGGGACTGTAAGTTTGCTGTTTGCAGGTCTGTGATGGCAATTGAGAAAAGTACTGTTAAGAAAACAGCCAGCAATGCTTAAAACTGAAAATAAAAATAACCCCTATTTTTTTATTTATTTGCGTATTTTGGATTTTGTCTTGTTTCTTCATATTTGAAAATGTGCAATCCATTGAGTTTGAGCTGCAAGATTCTCGTTACTATTTGAACAGGAAAAAAATCAAATGAAACCAAATTCAAAAAAAAAAAAAAAAAAAGAGTGTTCTATCTACTAGGATGTCCTTTTAATAAAAAAAGGGCAATAGTCTATAATCTCTTATCAGTTGTAAAATTTTTCAGGGTGTAAAACAGGAAAACATAGATATCAACCTTAACTAGTGTCTTCAAACAACTGAGGATAGGACAGACACCCAGTATGTATAAAAAATAACGAGGTCTGATCCAAACAATTGTCTGCATTTGTAAACATTACAAATGCTAGTGATGGTGCACATGTGGACCTTGTGTCATTTTCAAGTAGAAGGCTTAGTTGCACCCCTCTTTGTTATGTATTGCACATGTGAGACTCTCATAGAAGACATGAATTGATTTGGAGAGTCTGATTAATGCTGGGAGTTGATTTATTGGCTTTGCATATGTTTTCCTAAGTAGCTGTGTCTTTTTATTTCACTCTTCCTCTTCAAGCATCCCATACCTACTTATTTCTTAGAGAAGTTCTAACTTCTTCCTGCTTCTGTGTTTCATTGAGCCACCAGATTCACCCAAGTATCTACTTCTGGCTAGTAACTATGTCCATAGTGTATAAAGCATGGCCTTAGGGTGGGTGTGAGAATTGGAGTGCTGCTCATCCTTACTACACATTCCCTGGTAGGCATTAATGGTTGGGGCCCATACTACCCAGTCCTTTCTTTGCAAGACAGTGCCCCAGAGCTGTGTGTGGAGAATGCCTGGGGGGCAGTTCCCAGTGCACGGTACGAGAACGACTGCACCAGTCCCGGCTTTCCATAGCTTCCACAGTTCATGAGTCCCACAGCAACACCAGTAATGTCCCACCTGTCCTCATGCTGCCTTCTGGCACTTGGAAGACAGATCATAGAATCATAGAATGGTTGGGTTAGAAGGGACAATTAAGATCATCTAGTTCCAACCCACCTGACATGGGCCAGGCCACCTTCCACTAGACAGTCCTCAGTGTCATTCTTTGCTGTAAAAATGTCACTCTAGCTGGTGGAACATCAGTGCTATATCATACAGTTTGAAATGAAAAAACCCCACACCTACAAATAGCAGTTATGTAAAAGGACCAGCAGCAAGATAACAAACAGTAGATGGGTTTATACAGTATGTCAGCCTATGCCAGTTGTCCTTAAGGACAGAGGACTCTCTGTGACCTTGTTTTATTCAGCACTGTAGGTATTGTCTCTTTTCACTCAGTGGAATTAATCCTATTGTACTGTAAAAGTCTAATTTGGATTAGCTGAATTCTGCTGCAGGGAGGCTATTAGCTGGGTTTAGTTGAGGTCCGTCCCACTCCAGGTGCTGCAGTTCTCTTGCTATATGTTTTTGTGTGTTTTTGTTCTGTTTGGAGGTGGGATCCCTAAAGGCTTTTACACAGTCCTTTACAATAGCTAGTTGGATTTCTCCTGTTGGGAGCACTGTGCTGTTTCAGAAGTGTTCCTTTGGAAGGTACATTATATACTGAGAGTCTGCTGGTAACTGCTGTATTTCTGTGTTTGTGCAGAAGAGAATTTGCCCTTGCTTGAGAAAGGGAAATTCGAAAAACAAATTTCCGATTGTCACAGGTGATGAATCTTATCTCATTGGAACAAATGTACAGATAAACCCCTATGGTGTGGTCTCAGGTCCAACAAACAGCTTAGTTATTAAGGTTAAGCAGTGCTCCTGAGAGATATGCTAATGTCCACCTCATTTCTAACAAACGTAGTTTGAACAGTTTTGCAGTCTGAAGGGACTCTGGGTTAGAACGGTTCGCACAGGGATGATTAACAATTGGATCTAGCACTTGAAAGTACAAGCGTCTTTTGAAAAATTATTTTAAAAAGAGGTTTATGTAGCAAATATCCTTTAAGCAAAAGTGTTTAAAATCATCTGTTTTACTTAGTATATATCTTTATATACTTATAATATTTTTTACTGTATTTTTCTTATTAGACTTTACCTTTGTATATTACGTATATTTTTACTTATAAGTATTTGACTTAGTAATTAAAATATCCTGTGTTCTTTTCTTAGTCCAAATAAATACTGAAAAATGTACAGCTTCATTATGAAATTTAAATAATGCCTCAATTAAAATTGGAAAGATTTCAATACTAAATCTGGTGCAAAAATTAAAAGATTTTCTAATACTTGTCCTATGTCAGCGGTGCTATATAAATCCAGAGCAAAACTATTGCAGCAGGTAAAAGACAAGTTTTAAAACTTTTAACATAAAGTTATTGTGTGCCTTATTATAGAAAACATAACTACACTCTAACAAATATTGATAACCTCAATTCTTCAATAACATTCTTTTGAGTGATAAATCTTTCTTTAAAATGTTTTTGGCTAAAGAGAATTATGTGGCAAGTTTCTAATGTCTAATGAAGCAAGACATCCTTCTAGCCTGGAGAAATGACAGCATCAATTGCTGAAGAGCAACCAAATATTCAATTGTGTAAAGACTGGATATAGATTGAACAGTAGTTTGCAAAAAAATGCATGAGGGGATTCAGCAGTTATCACGAGTGATTGGTTTTTTTGGACAAGTTGGTCATTTGCGTAAAAAAAGTTGATTTTTTAATTGTCAAAGCTGCAGAATAACATCAGTCTCTGGTCATCAAAATAAATTGTCGTCCTGCCGTGCACCTGTTGCCAGAAGGCAGCTGAGGAGTTGCACAAGTTTTTGTTTTCAACCTCTGCAACTGTTGTACATCAGGATTATATACCAGTAATGTATATTATCATTCCAATGTAACACAGCAACACAAATTTTGTAGACATGAGCTACCACTTCTTTATTCTTGATGGCTTTGCTTTAGTGACAGAAGCTTCTTTGTCTACGAAGATGTTGCTTTATTACAGTGGAGAGATATTTTTGGAACAAGAGGATGATGTCAGGTCATCATCTACCATGAACAGAATAGATTCTTCTCATCAATGTAGATGATATTTTCATTCATTTATGAAATCTATTTACCAGTGAGCAGCCTGAGTTTTCCTAAACTGTGGATCAAACTAACCGGTTTTGGACATGTGCTTTAAAAGAAAGGCAATAATTCTGCAGCTTATTTTTCCCTGCATCTTTCCTTAGCACATTCCTCACAGTATATGAGGAATTCTTTTCCTGGGCGTTATTTATTTATTTATTTATTTCAGTTCCATAAGAAAGGGGGCATGGGCTTGTGAAAGAAGGCTTTAAACTAGAAGTACAGTTTCTTCTTCCCTGAAGAAATACACAACTCCTTAATTTTGTAAATTATTTATCTGTGCTTAGCTGTGCACTGAACAAACCATCCATTTTACTGATGCACCTTTTAAGGATGTTTAAGAAGAGCTACAATATATTTTCAGAAGGAGTAAACAAGTTTCAGAACAATATCTTAATATTGTATGCCTTGGGATGCTGAAAAGGATACCTGAGTGGGAAGAGCAGTTAGCTTCTTCAAGGAGGCAGCCATATTTCCTCCTGGTTTATTCCATCAAAGGAGAGCACTCATGCAGGCAAAGCTTAGAAGAAGCGTTTGTAGAAGATCAGTCAATAGCACTAATTGGAATTTAAAAGAATGAACAGATGGTCTTTATGTGACTGGAAGTAGCAGGATAAAAATTAGCTCTTGTTTGCTAAGACAGCTCGGATTCAAGAAAACACACCTGTTTATTTTTCTGATAAAAGAACATTGTTCATACAATTTTTATTTACAGTTATCTTTACAGTTAAATTACTCTGCAGTGTTTTATTCTCTTTTGTAATCAGACGGATAATCAGCTTTAAACTACTTAATATTATTCATATAAGTGTTTTTCCCCGTGGGTCCAATAACATTAATCATAACATCAGAATAGCAAGGTGATCTTTCCAGTTTCCTTAATCCTATTTACACCATATGGCAAACACAGTCTGACTAGAAAGGCAACAAATGTTATATCTTCACAACTGGAAAATAGAGTTTGTTCCAAGCAATATGAAATGAAATTCCAGTTTTCTCTGGAAGGTATTGATGGTAGATCCTCATATTGCTTATCTTCCTAATAAAAATTCCCTTAAAAAAAAGGAATGGGCATTAAATAGCTTTCCTCACCTTAGCCAATGCGCAAGTGGTGCTCTGACAAAAAGGTTCACCCTCTGACTGGCCCTTCCTAAAAGGTCTCCAACCATCAAGGGATTTGCTATTGCAAGGCCTCAAACCAGTTCTTGGAATTTAGTGGAAAGGAAGATCCAATTCCAAGGATTCCTAAGCTCATTTTGAGTTTCAGAAACCTGAGAAGCGTGGCTGCAATGTGGCTTTATTTGGTAACAGATGGCCTTGTGTGCTGAAGTGAGTGAAAACAACTTAACTATACAACAAATACCATAGTATTTAACTTCTCACTTTGAAACACAATTTAAAAGAGGAAGATAAAATAGCATGAATTTCTGTGTGCCTCGCTGAACTCACTGAAGATACTCGTTTGTTGCTTTCACACTTCTGGAAACTTTGAGGGAATTGGAGTCGAAATACAGAGTTTTCTGAAACGGCACTTTCTTACTGAAATTGTTCAGGATATAAAACTCTTCTACTACCTTACTCAAGGCTTTTAAGAAATTTCTTCTAGTTCATATTTATTCTATAATTCAATCAGAATTTAACATTACTAGACCATACCTTTTAAATAAGTGCAGTCAAAGTTTTCCTCAGCTCTGGGTTCTTTTGGCATTGGTCTTTAAGAGGAAAAATGCACATTCATCGTTCCTCTTTGACTAGGGAACTTCTTTGAATATACCTTTAATCATACTTCTTAGTTAGCCTTTGCATACTTAACTTTGTTCATACTACTCAAGACATTTTCAAATGTAATAAGCAGCAAATAATAGTAAATAATATAAAACAATAGTACAAATTAATAAATAAATTCTATCTTTTCATGAGAGTTGTCTGACATACTTCATAATAAAATAAAGTTCTAGTCATTAATGACTAGAATTAGGTGAAGATGATACCTGTTAGCCATAGAATTAACTAGTTAGGCACGAGACCATGCTTTTCCTTTATGTGCTTTCCTGCGTTTCTTTTGCCATTGTCATGGTCTAACTCCAGCTGTTTGAGTTCTGAGGTCTCATACACGTTTCATTGAATGGAAAAACACTTGATTCTTAATACAAGTATTTTTTCTAAGATGCTGCATATTTTTAAAAAATTATGAAAACCTGGTACTTTTGAGCTCATAGAAATTCTTCAGTAAGAAAACAGTTAAAGCTAATTTATAATTAGATCAGCATCAGTTAATGTGGCAAAACTTCATGGTTCCTTGAATCATTGGTCCCATTTCAGGCAAACAGTTCAGAAATCAGGTCAGGAGCAAATCAAAAATACATATCATGCCTTCAAGCCAGGAAATACGCTTGCTATATCATTTACTAAACTTCATTAAGTTACTTACAACCATAGGTAGGAAGTTATAACAAAAAAAAAAAAAAACCAAAACGAGAATAGAACAAAAGTTATTAGAAGACATTTAGCCCTGCATATGCCCCACAGAGCTTAGCAGTTGGAGACCAGCCCACACTGTGAGGGAATCTCATTTAGGCTTCCTTATCTTGTTTTGGAAATTAGAGAGTGAAAAAACTATACCTTGTTACTAGACATCAGACTACATTTCACCGCACTGAAATTTTCCTTATCATATGCTAAATCGTATTATCCATATGGTTGTCATTTAGGCCATAGCTAACCCATTTATTGTTTATTGTTCTTTAATTTTATCCATATATAACAGAATTTCAGAAAACTTAATTCTTGTCATCTATCACTACAAGTAACGAGCATAAAATTAACTAAAGAAAACCGTAGCTTTGCACAGATGGCCAAGTGCTGTCGGATAATGGTTCACATGTTGTCTTTCATCACCGCCTGGATATATATTGCCTCTTAAGTAAAATATAAATACATATGTATAAAATACATAAATACTGAAATGCTCTCATCTGCCTGGAATGAAACCTGATTGTACTATCCAGATCAGCTTCTTTGTCTTATCCACCATAGCTACAGTTCTACAAAACACTTAAGTCAGGGATAAAATTAAGAGTGACTCTATGGAATTACACATAGGATAGAGGCAAAATGTATTCCAAATTGGAAACTTTCCTTTTAAAGTGTTTGGATCTTAATGTTAAAACTGCCTTAAGTGTTTTATTGAATCAGAACTGCTAGGGAGAAGTTCAGAGAGTAAAGAAGTGATTACCTCCTTCTTCTAAATTTTATACTGTGCCATTTGGTTCTACACAGCAATTGTGATGGCTTCCAGGAATTCTTGACAGATAGATAACCCATTCAATCAATTAAATAATTATCATCTCATCACTCTTTGTTTCACTTATAGCTCATTTTCAAAAAGAAGTTTGTATTTTCAGTCTCCTTAAATGCTTTTAGAAGTGTTCAAAAGATGTTCTTCAGCAATTGCCCATGGGATTAATATGTTCTTTATGTATTATTTCCATGGTAACTTGAGAGAAGAGGAACAGGGTTTTATGCTATGTTACATCCATCTTAATTTAGTTTAGGACATGTTGGTTTTGGGGTTTTTTCCCTAGGGTCAGTTTTCATTTAACAAAATATTAAACGGCCTGTAAAATGAAGATTGAAAAGGCAAATGTCCTTTAAAATAATACTGTACTGAAGTCCTTTTTCACAGTACATTTGCTTTGATCTTAGAGGAAAATAAAAGGAATTTTTTATTATTATTCTTATTTCTAGCAAAGCAGAAACTGATGTCTCTTGTAAGTGTTCTGTGATGATTGGAAATTTATCCTGAATACCTTGGAAACTTGCTCCTTGACCTTTTTCCTATGCTATTTATAGTTCATGAAAGTACTAGTCATGGACAGAGGCGACTTCTTCTAAGTGAATCCAAGCAGATGATTGGGTTGATAGATTTTCAGGAGACATCTTCAGGAGCTCCTGTGTTTGCTTCTTTTGAAAGTACAGTGTTGAAAGTACAGTGCTGGCTATATTTTGGTTCCCACGTATATGTATATGTGTATGTATATGTATGTATATATCTAAAACTACTAAATGAGACTCCCTATTCAACTACTGTTGTTACCTAGTGTTTTTGCACGAGTAATGTAATATTCCCTAGAGTCAGACTTTTTATTGGTTGCTTCATATTTATATCCTTTGGTCAAATATGTATTCATTTCTAAGTAGATTACATATGAAGTATTGAGATAATGAAGAACCTGTAATAAATGAAGCTACAAGAAATGAAAACAGCAAGTACTACTGTTGGAGATAGTGCCGTGCTAGCAAGAGACATTCATTAAAAGATTAGGTTTCATTTCGCTGTTTGCGCGTGTTGCCTTGTAAACATTAAGAAATACTATGTCAGACGCCATACAACTTCATCATGGAGCTGTCAGGTGCAAAAGCACGCTTTGCAGATCCAGAAATACACTGGATGGAAGGCATTTTTACAAAATATCAATAGAAAATACACTTCAGGGAACAGTTGTGCTGTGTAGAGACAGAATTACATTATAGTCGTCTCCATTAAGTTGTCAGCAGTCACGGATTGATTCCATGAAGTCATTTCCTGTTTGCAATGGGGGGAATAGCAATCAGCTGTATGATGGAAACAACTGCATTTAGTTATACATAATGTTAACTTATCAGCAGTTTAATGCCAATCGCCATTTCTCAAGTACAACTTTAGAATATTTGCATGTTTACTTCACAGTGGGGCCAGTTTTCACTAGAAAGCCTTGTGGAGTATAAAATAAAATAACTCTTCATTTTGAAATTCTAAGTGATTTAGGCTGGAATTTTTCAAGAAAGGTAAATGAGTTTAAATTGAAACAATGTTTTAACAAAGTGTTTCAAACCTGAACATTTCTATTTCACTTCTCTTATTTTTCTAATTTCTGTAGAGGAAATACACTTGAAATTCCTGGTTTATTGATGCTTTTTTTTCCATCTTTGAAGTGCTCCTATATGTTTCTTACTCACTACCTGTTGTAGAATGCATTGATTTTGGCACATGGTTTCAAGTCTGGGAAAAATAAATGTGGTTTTGGCTGAAACAGGGCAATGTGAAGATAGCACTTTGTAGGAAGTGTTTTCTGTAGCAACACCTTCGTCTGTAAAGATACTTCTGGCTTTCCTCATCTCCCTTCTCTTACTCCTTACAACCTCTTCTCAATTCTTGCTCACACTATTTCTTCAGCTTGGTTCCTAAAACGGGGCAATGGAAAGGCTCAAGTATATTTTTTCTCATTATATGCCCTTTATTGCGTGTTTCCTTCTCATGCTGTATTTGGGGTTAAATAACGGACAGAAAAATACAGCTGATGTACAGGCTCACTTTCCTATGTGAAAATGATCCTTATAAGGACCTTTATAAGTAGCTTTTAAAGAGGGCAAAGTCAGGAGTTGAACTTCAATGATCCTTAAGGGTCCCTTTCCACTCAGGATATTCCAGGGCATTGAAAGCAGAGTTATTACCTGTCTATGACTGTGGTTTTGGAAAAGTAGAGGAAAGAATCAAGATAACTTCTCATCAGTGGAGGCACCGCATTCACATATTGCAAATCCCACCCAACCCACAAGGTTTGCATATCATGGTAAAGCAAAAATATTAGTATCAAACAGTGTAACAGAGTATCAGGGATTTTCATTTGCTTTCTTAGTCCTTGTGAATAGGTCTACTGCCTATCCAGAAAAACTATCTTCCTTAAGTAAAAGAAAACTTCAACATGAGACTGAACTTAACAGAAAGGTAGTATTTTGTCCCTTTATGTATAATGTTTGATTTAGCTATTTCTTGGAAATTTATGTTTTCTTGTTCAAGTGCAGGCAGACTGAGAATCTAAGTTAACTTTCCTCAGTTTTGTGAAATGCAATTTTTGTTTGTCCCAAGTTTTCTCTGAAATCATAGTTAGATGATAATTATAAACTCTTAACCAAGGTGGCATTAAAACAACACATAAGATCACATTTTCTTTGAAGTGCATGCAAACTGACAACAGACATCTTCCGAAGATCACAGGCTTGAAATCATTTGATTTGACATAATCTATGCCTTTCAAACTGACTGCCTCACTCTTTTCTTTGAAAAAGCCATTATGTCAGAGGAGGCGTCTGATGTCTTTTCTCATAGAATCATAGGAGCGTTTAGGTTGGAAAAAATCCTTAAGATCATTAAGTCCAAAAATTTAGCAGTTGGGATGTGTGATGGAAAGTGGCAGACCTGGATCCTCTTCCCTGTGTATTCTACGAGAATTTAATTTCATATTTCCCAGGTCTGGAGTAAATTCTTCTTGAAACTGAGTCTTGTATTACCAGAAATGTTAAGCATTTGGGGCCATGAAGTGATGTCTCTGGAAGCCTGACTTGGTAGCACGGTTCACAGACAGGAGGATTGCCTTTTAGTTCCTGAACCCTCAGAATAAAGAGCAATGGATGTCTGCAGTGCAGATCATAATACAGCATGGCATTTCTCCATGGGACCCTTTCACTCTCATAGCTTATCCTTTTTGGTGCCAGGAGCGTGTGAAATACAGTGTGCTTGCACATTTAATGATTATTGTACCATTTAAAGAGACCAACTTTAACCAACTTGCTACTGCCTGCTGGAGAGCATTACTCAGAGGAGACCTCCAAAGTCACCCCCACCTACCCACACCTATCCCAAACTTCAGCTGGAAGTTGAAGAATTCCTGAGGAGCTCTGCATTGTGCTGTGCCCATTTGGATTAAACCACCTGAGAGTTTAGGAATCAAGGATATAAGTATCTACTAAATGTGCAAAAAAAGTAATTTTTCAGAACCCTGTAATTTTGACTGAACGTGGGCAGATCTGTGTTAGGAGTGACAGAAATTCCTCACTGGAACAGACGCCCTGCAGATGCCACTCCATGTCTTTCTTGCACTAGGCTGGAAGTGGGATCAGTGTTTCCAGTTTCAACTGTTCTTCTAAAATTATTTCTGCACCTAAATATTTTGTCTTCTATATCATCTTTTGTGGCCATTCTTACCTGGAGTGCGGGGTCTGTCTGCCAACTCTCGTTAAGGTATATTTACTATCGTTTGCAAAAGTAAAACTGTGCCATTAATCCTCCCTTACAGTGACCTCGTTTGTATACTGAGATGGTGCTGCTGCTGTTGCCAGTACCAGCGCTTTCCTCCTGAAGGTGACAAAATGCCTTGAAGATGCTAATGAAGTACAAGTCCCAACACCCCTGCAGGATAATGAGATAACTTAATTCTGCAGTATTGATGGAGGAAGTTCAGGTGCAGAGGGGCCTGATGATTGTCTCCAAAGGGCATAATATTTTGAGATGTAATAACTTATAGGGCAAGATTTGAACAAAGGCTCCTGTATAGCACTGTTCACTCCTATCATAAAGAGATACTACTGTGGCACATTTTAGATGTGAGAATGTTTGTTTTCTGCTTTTCCAATCATCTCCTGCAAATTCAAATGTGTATCAAGATGCTTTGAATTGCCAAAAAATTAAACCTATTTCCGTAATTCTTCTTTGATCTAACTTAAATAAAATTACATAAATCTATCTGTGGAGATTTTCAAAACCAGACTGGATAAAGCCCAGAGCTAAGAACCTTACCTGACTTCATGGCTGACCTTACTTTGAGTAGGAAATTGGACTAGAGACCTTCTGAATTTCCCTAAATATCAATGTTTTTGTGCTGTTTTACTACTAGAAGTTGCATGCTTATGACAATTACATACATGTATTATTAGCATAATATTGTGTGTGAGAACTGAATATTTAAAATAGGATTAATAAAGAATGCATTCTATTTATTGTTATATAATACCATAACACTAGAACTTCTTTGCCTTATTGTAGAACCTGTCCTGCATTAAATAAGCATGTGATTTAATTATAACTAAAAGGTTTCCTAATAAAAACAGATAATTGTTATGAAAGCTGAAACTAGAGGATGGCTCAGAAACAATTCTGCGTACCTGTAGTGCATATTTTCAAGTTGATTTAAGAAAGATTAGAAAATGAAAATCAAATTATAATTCATGGATTGCTTCTGTAGTAATTGTAAAATATGTTTTGTCTGTGAAGTTTTAAGAAGTTATGCATAACATTTTTATAATGAGTGTAGATGAGTTTACATTGCGTATAAATTTATCATTAGCTTGCATCATCCAAACCCTAGAAGCCTAGAGACTGCAGCCTAAATACCATATCCTTTCCGCAGATTAATGCATTAATTGGCACACAGTGTACATAAGCTTATTTATTTAATGAAGTCCATGATGGCCTCTGTGGGTGAATGCACACATTAAAATATTGCAAAACACGCCTAATACTTTTTCCTCCTTTAATTCATGGAACTTTTTTGCCTTAATTCTTGATTATTTTCTGAATTCTACAAGCTTAAGGCAGAGCTAATCCATAATAAGGGAAATCCAGGGAGCCCCTGGAGTCAAGGTTGTGCTCTCTGTTTCTCAGCCTGACTGCACTGTGTCAATAGGGAACTGAGAAAAAACTATCGTGATACTCTGTGTAGTTTCAGCAGATGAGGGTGCTGCCCTATGTATTTAAAAGATTATTTCACCTCCTGCCTGCATATCTTAAAAGTCAGCTGTCTGAGGGTGAACAACTAGATCCAGGCTCTTTTTCAAGGTCTTTTCACAGACAGGAAGATGAAGAAAAAGACCTAGTGGCCCCATTTGAATGTGCAGTTCACAGTGCAAAAACTGCAGCCTGTCAATCTAGTGAGAAAATTCTGCCAGTGCAGGTTGCTACAGAAAGCAGTACAAAGAGAGTGCCAGTACAGTAGCTTACTCCAGAAAGTAAAATAAAGGAACAAAAATGTTGTACCAGGATAAGCATGTGTTGCCAGTTGCTGTAGCATGTTCCTTGTAAAACTTTATCCAGAGTTGGAACTCATTTAGTGGTGACTACCTGTATGCAGTATCAGGATCTGTTTGTTCTTCAGTGAAGGACTGTAAAGCACAGCATTTAAGAAGATATTAGGGAAAAAACAGGCTGACTGATATATCTGAACTTCATCATCCATCCTCAGTTGTCCAAGTAAAAGCAGAGAGCATTATCTGATTTTGTTTATACCAAAGACAGTATATTTAGAAGAGCTAAAAGAGAATAATAGAATGCAACACAGTTGCCTCCTTTGATTTTACTTACATGAAATATTTATACCTTGCATTCACTTTGTGATTTCCACTCATGTTGAAAGCATACAACTTAACAGTGATGTGAAAAGCATAGATCTTAGTATTTGTCGTCTTGTGAATGGACCACAGTAACTATCTGAAATCTGACCTCCTGTGTGTTGTCTGGTTACTTAAGTGGAACTGTTGTGGGACAACCCTGCACACAGAAAAATAATTGTAATACTCAGATTTTTAGCATGTCTTATGTGTAATTGATTTCAGTAATATTGACAGGATTGTAAAGACAGTGGATAAGCACAGTCCAGATCATGGCCATACAGCTATGGCCAGCTGGAAGCTTCTTTTTCCTAAAGGGAGATATTTGGGTGCTGTAGGTCCCCCAGTCAGAGCATGCTCTGTGACAGAAGGTCCATGCCAATATATTGACTGCACAGGTTGGGTACCCTATCCTGTTCATTAGATATTCTATGAGCACATCAGGACAATATGGATATTAGTCTGCAAAGAACATGTGCATGTTTTACACTTAACAGACTTTCAGAGTCAGGTCCAATTAACTTAAAACCCTGGCGGCAGCTAGCAAGAAACCTGTGCTGGGGCATTGACCTTGAAGAGGTTGGCTTCACAGCAAGGCTTAACTATTTTTAATTTTTTTTTCCTCAATGAAGAACTAGATAACAGGAGGTGAACACGATTAATGACAAAATTAATCTTCAGCACAGATTCTCTTTAAGGTTTCTTCTGACACAGCTGCACCAGCCCAATCAAGGTTTTCTCCTGCCACCACTAGTCTTCCTGATTTTCCATGTACATCTCTGGCGACAGTGTTCTTCTGCCTCCCTCAGTTTATCTCTTTTGCCTTCCCCTTCACATGGGAAGGAGGCACAATGAGTTTCATGAGAAGCCCTCTGGATTTGGAATACGCAGCCTGAGCAGCCTCCTAACTCCTTGTTGTTTGGTAGGTTTTCGGAGAGCAGAAGGAACAACAGGCAAAAGAAACCACAGTCCCTTCATTCAAGGTATTTGGTCCCCACCTCAGAGTTAGGGGTTAAAGGATTTTGTTAGGATAGGCATGACTTGAAAAAGTCCCTTCACGGATCTGATGAGAAGGCTGTGCAAGCCACACATATGGATTCTGTGGTGATGCACGAATCTCTCTTACTTTTTTTCTGTAGCAGCCAGCACTTACAATACAGATCAATAAATTTCAATTAGCTTCAGAGGCTTAAAATAACCAGGCTTAAAATCTGTAGAGCAGCTTTCAGCACTTCCCTTTGTCAGTTTTTATCTTAAAAAAACTTAGTGAAAGTGAGGTAGAGAATATTAGTGTCATGCAGTTAGATGAAAACAATTTTCATTTGGTTTCTTTTGGTCTTTTTCACTAGTATGATTTTGATTTAACAAGACACCACTGAGTTCCTGTAGAAAACCAGCATATAACAAGCAAGCCATTCTTTGCAACCAGTTGGGCTTGGTGGGTGCATTTCTGCTCTCTAATGGGATTTAACTGGAGATCAGAATACGCACTAGGCGAGGTGAGGCTTCCTACACGATACGGTTGGAGTTTTTGCTGTATCAAATAAAGCTGATATGAAAGGTTTAGCAGTGACATTGTGTATGTGTGTCTGTGATAGAACATTATTAGAGGAAGAGAATATGAGAAATAACCAAAATCCAACATTTACTGAGATGGTGAATGATGTAAACACAAATCTCTTATTTCTCGGCTACTGGAAGCTTGCATTTATATCCTGGTCATACCTCTGACTTTATGACATTCTCATGAAAAACTTCATAATTTATCTTTTGAAAATTAGTACATGTATTAATTTTGTTCTATTTTTTAGAGCACCAACTTTATAGCTGGGCATCCTGCTCTTCATGAGATTTCCATAATCACATGGATCTGGCCATCTAGAGATTTTCAAAGGAAATAGGTTTCAGCAAAATGGAGAAGGAGAACCGGTGGGGTGGGGAGTTGTGTTTTTTCTTTTTTATAGAATGGGAAACTTTTCCTTCTCAGGATTTATCTTCAGTGGCATCTTTCTCATTGCTGAATATCCCACTTGAGTTAAAAAGGCAGAAGCTTAAATAGCCTATAGCAGCAACACGGTACTACCTAATGTTTCTGTTTCGTTGTAAGTTTACCATATGTCTAAGTAAACTTTGGCATATAGAACAGGGGATCAGATCCTACCCCTTCCAAGTTCTCATCATGATCCTGTAAATTTAAAATGATCCTTTCTTCTTAATGGGTTTTTTTTGAATACATAAAAAATAGGGAATAATTTGTTGACATGGAGCGAGTACATTATATTGACGAACTATCCATATTACCTGGCAAAATTGACATCAGCAAGTCACGCATCCATTCTAATCTCAGGTCGTTGCAGGAGTAGGGGTGACATGGTGTCCTTTCCAATCCTTTCCTGAAATCCATTCCTCACATATTTTCAGTGGCTGTGTCTATTAATATTTACTGCTATTGCACAGTTTCCAAAACACTGGTCTCAGTACATTGCTTTCCATCTTTAATAACCCACAGTTAACTGAATCATCAATCTATCTTCTAATTCTCCCTTATCTTTGTTAAAAACATGCACATTGATGTGTTATTTGTAGTATGCAAATATGCTGTTTCTGAGGTGCTTTGGTTTGCTGTGCCGGGTGAATGAAGCACCAGTTGTTTAGAAAACAGTCTCTGCTTCCTATTGCAAAAAAGCCTGTTACACAAAGAACTGCCTGCAATGTGTGGCTAGATGGTCAGTGGTCATGCCAAACTATACATCAAATTTATGTCTCAGAAACTTTACTATTAATAATTTTTACTGTCAACTTTTAATATCAAAGAAGAAAGTACAGCACGGTGTTTTAACACACTCCAGAACACTTTATTAAATAGCATGGCAGTATGCTGTTGTAAATTGAGGTCAGGAGGAAGGGTAGCAGTACTTTACAGGCTTAGGAACTCGGTATTTTGGTATACTGCTGGGATAAGAGTCTCTTTTCCAAGACTGTTTGCAGCTGGCAGTGTGCTGTGGCTTAACCCCAGCCTCCAGCTAAGCCCCTGAGAGCTGCTGGCTCATTCCCCCACCAGTGGGATGGGGGAGACAGTCAGAAGGGTCAAAGTGAGAAAACTCATGGGGTGAGATAAAGACAGTTTAATAGGTAAAGCAAAAGCTGTGCACAAGCAAAGAAAACAAGGAATTCTTTCACCACGTCCCATCAACAGGCAGGTGATCAGCGATGTCCAGGAAAGCAGAGTTCCATCACAGCTCATGATGGCTTGGGAACACAAACTCCATCACTCCAAACATCCCCTGTTCCTTCTTCTTCTCCCAGCTTTATATGCTGAACATGGTGTCATATGGTGTGGGATATCCCTTTGGTCTTTTGGGGTCAGCTGTGCTGGCTGTGTCCCCTCCCAAATCCTTATGGACCCTCAGCCTCCTCATGGGTGGGATGAGGAGAGAAAAGGCCTTGACTTTGTGCAAACACTGCTCAGTAATAACTAAAGCATCCCCTTGTTACCAACAGTTTCCAGCAGTAATCCAAAACACAGACCCATACAAGCAACTGTGAAGAAAATCAACCGTGTCCCAGCCAAAACCAGCACACGCTGCAATCAACAACTCCAGCTCATTATGACAACGATAATAATAATAATGAAAAAAAAGAAAGGAAGTAATTATCAGAGATATAGGTAAAAACAATCATTTTGTTTATCTCAAGCAATAAAGGCAGCCAAAAGGGATCCCTGGGACACCTGAGGGAAGAAACTCTAATGCTAATTGGCATGATTTAAAAAGATGACTCTGTTATTGCCAACAGTCTAATTAAGTCATTATCTCCCCAATGTTGAGGCAATCATACCAGTTATCATTTTAATAGATGGATAACAAGGTATGCCTCAGTGTACAGATGTATATGCAAGAAGGTAGGCTCAAAGAAAGTGAAAATGGCGTTCTAGTAAGAACATTTTGTCTATCTTTTTATGAAACACCCCTCCTTAATGTTATTTGTCTGCTGAATGAGCGTCATTATACTTTATGCAAATACGTAGTAGTAATTTGTCATGAGGCCACAGAAAACCCACAAGAGAAAACAAAACTATCTACATGTCCTTAATTTCACCATTTCTCAAATTAAAAGGTTTATATTTTTAGAGAAAAACAAATATTTGTTAAAGGGAAGTAGTTTTGTGACCTTTTTCCTCACAATACTGTATGTTTGCTTTTCAGCAAATGCTCCTGTATTAAACAGCTCTCTCTGGTGTTCACCCAGAAGTTATCAAGGCTGTAAGAATTAAAAAGCAGATGTACGTACCAAAAGATTTGCTGCAATGCTTTCCTCACATCTGTTCTGAGTACACTTCCCACTCTGAAAATGTCCTATCAATATCATGCATTTTTACTAAACTATTTGACAGTGTCCTGTAATGTGTTACCCCTTCTTTGACCAGCCTTTTTGCTAAATCATATGTGCTTCAAATGAAGAGTGAAGGAATGGAAAAAATACTATATATATATATTTATAAATTTGCTGCAACTCAAAATACCTGCTGTTAAAAGGATAGTCTTTGAGAGAGGAGAGAGCCTTTAACTTTGGTAAGTCTTTGGAGTGCACTCTGCTCATACAACACTGTGATGCTGAAAGTAGTAGTAACTTTATTCCCATTAAAGAAGAGAGTTATGAACTTGAAACAGGATTTTCTTCCTCTTTGCAAGGGTTGTTCATGTCCCATGCGGCCGTTCTGCTGCATACTTTGCTTGACATTTATCAGGAAGGGGACAAATACAGGCCCCAGTACCCCTGATATTCTGCCACCCCAAAAGAGAGCATTTCATCATGGTTTGTTTGTTTCTTTTTCAAAAATGTTGATGCTTTGAAATCAAGGCTCTGTCTGGGTGACAGGATTGTGTCACTCAAGGAACAAATACCTGAATGAGAAGGGGAGTGGCCAAAAGCTTCAATGGCAAGGTGTTCTCACTCCATGTAGAAATCAGGGGTTCATCTTTACTTTGGCTCAAGCAAGGTATGAACAGAAATGTATACTAATGTTCCTGTCTCCAGATTTTTAAATGCAAAATTCTGAAAGGTGAATTTCAAAAGTTCTAAGTGGTCTTATTAAATTAGAGAAAAAAAAAAGTGACACCCTCAAAAAGACTGAATTTTGAGATTAAACACTTCATTCTAATATCAGGTTATTTTTGTTTACACTTTATTTTGGGCAGAACAATATAAAAATACTAAAGATGAGCTTTTGAAAGACATCTCTTGTTTGCTTAGCTGTTAGCTGCCAAGAGATCTAGCAAATTTGATAGCATTAATTCACTTCCATGACATTACTACAAATTTATCCCTGGATGGGATAAATGGGCTTTAGAAAATGACACTGGAATGGATTAAGACAATTAACTTGCATAAGGAGTCAAATCACTGACCTCTACTTTGCTTCACCTCTCATGAGTGCCGCAATCCACTGGCAGAAAGATGGAAGTGATAGCCTTTACAGAGTAGAGCAGAGGAGCGCTCTTGTACAGAGAACAGCTTTTGAGGAGTTGGATTTCATGTGGGTCATTCCAGGCACAACTTACTGCTGTCTACTGCTAGGGCAATTTGCATAGGGGAGATTTTTATACAGCTTGTTAAAACAAGTGTAAGGGAATTACTGTCAGACAGGAGGCTACACAATGCGAATGTTAACAAGCCAGCAATCTGTCATTTGCTCTCTGATAAGTTTTCCTAGTAATCTTAAAGCATAAACTAGTCATAACCTACTATGTAGAGAATTAACAAGTACCAGACTATCCCTCCTTCCACACAAATGCCTCCAGCTCTGGAAGAGTAACACCACTGCAAAAAGGAGCCAGTAAGGTGTTGCTGCTGTACTTTGAACAGCAAGAAACGACACAGTCCGAGATCAGGAGAAAATGGCATTATTTAATTAATTATAAATTGGTTTATATAACTTGGTTCCCAAAGATGACAGGAGATTGGTTCTTTGACCAGCTACCCCCTAGAATGGTTGGTGGAGACTATACAACTCCCATTTGAAAATATTTCTGCAGTATACCATAACAACACTGCACAACAGACTCCAGGTGCAAAGATAAAGAATTAGCGTACAAAAACCCATAGCAGTGTTTTTCATAGCTTTCATGAGAAACACAGAGCTCTCACAGAATGCTGCAAGAAGCTGAAAAATTTCTCTGCTAAAGCTTTTCAGTGTCTACAATAAGGCAGAAGCCATGCCCTTGCAGTGGCTCTCCATGTCACCGAAAAATTTGCCAGTGTGCTTTGCTGTTGCCTTCAAACTGAGAAGTAGTAAGGACAGGAGGAGAGTTCGGCAACTGCAAACACAGTCATAAGTCAGAGTTGGATTTCCATGAGGCTCCCAGTTCTAGAAGTGTGAAAACATGCACAATGTGGATGAAATAATAGTCATTTTAGCAGGAGTTAAAAAAAAATCACAGCTGGATGTCAGCAAACCATTTTTACCCCTTGATGTTAATACTTTTCCTGTAGATAGTGTGTGTGTAACAGAGGGCTGCAAAAAATTGTGTGCTTTCTGGTATTGGAACCATGGAATGCTGCGACTGATTAGGGAAACATGTCTGTACTTCACGTAAGGGGACATTTGTAAAGATTTCTTTTTGGCTCTTGTGTAGGGCTGTAATTAATTTCTTTTCAGTTTAGAGAAGGGATTGAGCTGTGACTTGAATCTAACATTTCTGGTATTTGTAGTTGTGTATCATGACAACTGCTGAATTTTCACGCCAGGAAACAGTTTCTCTGTTTATTGAGAACATGCGTCTGTTCTGCTGAGAGGAAACATCCATTCTTTGGTCAAGGAAATCCCTTGGCCTCACTGCAAGTTCCCTGCCTAGTGGGCCCTCAATGACTCCAGAGCACACCTATCCTGCTATAGTTTTGCTTATGGAACTGCTCTGTAGTAAAATACCGTTTCTTTGGTGAGCTTTTTATTTATCTACTCAGGGGAGAACAATCCTCCACATGAGTGCTGTCACTGCTCACTTGCCCTGTGACTGGCGTTCCCAGTCCTAATCTCCAACAAGTGCAATGCACACCTTGTGCTGTGTTAGTTGCACACACCTGAACCTACCAGTAGTATGTAGTATGAGTGGCCACGATCCAGAAACAAAATACTTCCCATCACCAAAGAAAAATTCTGACTTGTCATTCAGAGTTAAACCATGGCTTCTTTCACTTACTTCATGCTAAGTCCCATAGATCAAAAATCTTGGACTTGATGAGAAAGGAGGATATGAAATCACATTAATCTGTACGCATGAACAATTCACTGCAGCTTTCAGCTTTCTGGTGTGGGCAGCACCTGTACTCTGCAGAGTTTCACACATCTCATTGATCTCCTAGATAACCCACCCACTGCACTACCTGGGTGCACTGCAGCCTTGTCTTCTCCTAATCGCACTTTGGGATTTAAATATGATGTGCAAACATGGGGAATGGGTCAGTTATTCACTTTTCAGAAGTGGTCTAATCCAATATACCCACCTTATTGAAATGCCAGGTACACTGGTCCTGTTACTGTCCTAAAGAATTAGGAGATTGTAGGAAAATACGTCCTTCTATAGAAAGCTGTCTAAATTATCTCCCTGGAGCTTGTATGGTATTACTGATGATGAAAAAGGCAAAGAAGTGTTTTTGAGGCTTATTTTTTCATAAAAGTTCTTAATTGGGAAAGAATTAGAGCTCATGCTTATATTACTCTTTGTTCAGTAAAGCCTGTAAGAAGTCACTCATATCCTAGATGATAATTCTGAAGGACAAAATTTCCACAAAATAGGACTTCAGAAAACAGTTTTTCTGGACTGCTAGAAATGCATGTTGCCTGTTTTTGATAAGGGGACATACTTTAGCCACTACCTAAAAGACATTAGCATAATGCCTTCAAAATATGTGAAGGATTGTATAGGCATGCAATAATGATTCTGCCTTGGAAACTTAGAAGTGTGCCTGGTTGCCAACAAGTAAGGGTCAGAACAATACACTGTGCCCAAGGATAGGTATTTATATATATCCATTTGCATTTTAAAGCTACAAAAAATATTCATACACTTCAAAGATCCATAATATACCTCTAAAATTATATTTTTTAGACTATATAAGGTAATGCAGTTTAATTGTTACAGTTAAAATACAGGCTTCTTTTTGAAAGAAGTCTAGTTATGACAATGACCTACCCCTTAATTTTTTATTTTCTCAACTATTGACATCATGTTGCACCAGGGAAGTTTTAGACTGGATATTAGGAAAAATTTCTTCAAGTGAAGAGTTGTCAAGCACTGGAACAGACTGCACAGGGAACTGGTTGGGTCACCATTTCTGGAGGTGTTTAAAAGACATGTGGATGTGGGACTTAGGGACGTGGTTTAGTGGTGGACTTGTCAGTCCGAGGTTAACAATTGGACTAAATGATCTTAAAGGTCTTTTACAATCCAAACGTTTCTGTGATTTTACTAATATTTCAGTTGTCACCATTTGTACAGAGCCTGTAACAGTCAGGGCCGGTACTCTGTAAGTATTTAAGCACCAGGAGAATCTGTATAGTTAATCATGGTAATTATAGAAGGTGTATGCTTAAGAAAGCACAGTGCAACAGTTGCACAACAACCAGGGCACTGCCAGTGGTAAAACACTAACAAACAAATGGGGCAACAGCCTTGTTTTAATGTACTACATTATGAGATGTGAAAGATAAGCCTGAGTGCAAGCAGATAAACAATCCAATACTCCTCTGGGATCTTGTGCATCAGAGGCAGAATGCAGTGCAGATCCTTCGAGATAAGCGTCGTCTCATCATATTTCTTGAGTCTCAGCAGAAAATGAAGAGCAATGCATTTAAGCACGCAAATAGATAAGATGAATTTAGAAACTGTGTTGAATTTCAGCAAGATGTGGGTACGGTGGAAATATGAAAGTAGGGAGAACATGACATTCTCATGTTCTCCATGCGTTAAGGTAAAAGAAAATCTGACCCTATGGCTACGTTCACCTGAGAAATTTATTTATTATGATTAAATGCAGTCTTCCATGTATGTGAAAACCTGCAAATATTCACAGACCAACTGCACCATTTTGGTGTATGGTAGATTAAACCATATATTTAGTAATAAAAATTTTCAAACATTTTATTTAAACAACTAATTACAATACCATTTATGAGATATATTTGGGAAAAAAAAAGCCCTACCAGCTATACTTTGAATTTTCAGCGTTTGAATTTTCAGCTGATATTCGTGGTAATACAGTACAACAACAGAATATTTTTATGGTTTGATGAAATGCAGGGAAAAATGAAAGTAGAAAGTAGTGACAATTCTTCACATTTTCCATGTCATTTCCTCCATAAGAGGAAATTTGAGACCATTAGCTGTTAAAGTGACCTGCATATGATAGAATCATGGAATGGTTTGGGTTAGAAGGGACCTTAAAGATCTTTTTAGATCATCATATCCATAGGACCTGATACTTATTGCCAGTAAGACACTGCAGATTATTCTCACATAAAAGGTTAAACATGTGCATAAGTGTTTGCAGGAAGACGGTATTAAAATTTGCAGTGTACGTGCCCCAGTAGCAAACCTTGAAGGAAAATGAGACAGAAAAATTCCATTCTTTAGACCTTGGTGCTTATCTGGCAGTTTTTAGCTGTCAGCTCAGACAGCCGCAGTCTGGAGAAACACCAGGGAGAGAACAAACAAAGGAAGAGAAATCAGCATTAGAATTATTTGGAACGTTTCATATCAAATCTTATAAAATTACAAAGAAACAATCAGGACCAACGTCTCACTGCTAATACGTGAGTTTGCATTCAGTAAAGAATGCACTTTACTCTCAACGGTATCAGAAGAAGGATACTGAATTACCTGCCTTTGCCATAGGTTGGGAGAACAGTTGCTGTGCATCACCTAACACATTGTTGACATTCTTCCATGCTAAAGCCTTCAGACACTGTTTTCAAACCACTGCCCAACAAAAATGATCACACAGTCCATTCTCACCTGCAACTAGCAGTTTCCTGATCTTAATTTCCCTCCTAAAAGGTTTTAGAACCCCCAAATCTACTATGCAAAATATCTTTAAGTTTTTATTTTGAAAATAAGTAGAGGAATTCAAAACCATGTGTAGAAACATGAGCTGCAAAAGCTCAGCACAGATTGCCTGTGATTCTAGTAGGTATGATAGGGTTTTATGAAAATAAATAAACTGCTTTTCTTAAAACCAGGTCACAGGTGGAAGATGGATCCTACCTCCTACATTTCTGCCTTTGGAGTTCTCATCTGAGGAACACCACAACAACAAAACACAGTAGTGTATGTCAGGCTAAAATGTTTGATTTCTTAATTGCTGTGAAGGACCCGTCTCTCTTGGTACATTGTACAGAAAGCATTCTAGCCTTCAAGTACTTTCCAGATATCCCAGTGTCCTAGTTTCATTGCTTTGTTTGGTCTGGTTTGGCTTTGAAACCAGTCTTACAATTTTTTTTTCTCCAAATTAAGCTATGACTTTCTCTCTCCACATCGACTTGACAGAAGAAGTTGAGCACGTTGTTTGATCTGTATAATGAAACATCTCGGTAACATTGTGCTAATCTTTCAAAAAACATCTTGTGAATCTGCGTTTGCCAGATAAGGTTTGCTTTCCCTTTGGGTGCACTACCTGAGCCACCACAAATACAGGAGCATAACCTGACTGCAGGCACAAACTATTCTGTGTAAAGCTGCAGGGTCTTAACATAAAAAGACTAAGCCCAGTGCAGCTTGTGGGGATTTTCCTTAGGCATTTACAGCCCTCATCATGCTAATATATTGCAAAACACTTAACAGCTTTATAGGCAGCACACTTGTTAGACACAGAGCAGAAGTCCCCAGTATATGAGAAGATGCCATATAGTTTGTGATAGCAGGAATGAGCTCAGCATCAAACCACTTTTCACACAGCTGTGCTCACACAGCTGAGCAGCTACACCCACTTCAGATTCAAATACCAAGACCCAAGTCTCTGTGATAAGATGCCATCATAGAAACCACCTTTCCCCTTTACTTAAATGTGAAAAAAAAGAAGAAAAAAATCTGAAGTCTTGCAATTCTAGTGTCCTAGAGAGTTTCTAGAATAAAAAATCCTTCCTACTCCACATTTTTATATAGTAATGCTGATAGTCATTACTGTAAAAGGTTAGCTGAGAAGGACAACAGCATTCACTACTCCACTTCTGTCTAGTTTCCTAGAAAACTAAATAAATCAAACAGATGCACAAGTGAGAGAAACAGATAGAGCAAAAAATACAGCATCAGTGATGAGGGCTGAGTTGCGCATCATTGCTTTTGAAAGAAAGACAGATATTACACACAATCTGGTCAGCTAGTCTGACACTTGACAAACTTGTGGTGGTGTGAAACTCTTTGAAATATTATCATTAGCTGCCTTCCTAGTGATAAGCTTATTGCAACTGATCAAAAATAGAACATTTTGAGAGGCTAAGGCTACCAGTCTCACAATGAAATGGATTAGAACTCATAATCTGCTATACACATCTGTTTTGACATTGCCTGTTAACAAAGTGTGACCATTCAGCATGTAGTTGTGGTAGATGAAAAAGAGGTATTTCGGCCATTAGCAAGAAACAAAACCCAGTATGCTGAGTGTTTCTAGCCCCCAAATCTGTGAAGAAAATCCCTACTCTGGGGGTGTTGTTCATCACATCAATAAGTCACTGAGCTGGTGAATGCAGTTGTACAGATAGAGCTCTGGTCAACTCTTTCTGCCTTCTTGTTTTACTTGCACTTAATTTTACATGTGTTTTCCACTGCAGTGTTTTTCATGTTGATGGAATACATATTCAGAGTTGCTGGTTTGGCTCTGCAATTGGAAAGGTTTGAAGATGAGAAATGTGAAGAAAATATGAAAAAGATACAGGAAGGCAAGTGACGTTAGGAACCTATGTGTCAGATTTCAAATAAAGCTGGAGATCTGACTGAGGCAGGGAAAAGCAAAGCAATCCTCTATGTGCCTTTTTGGTTTTGATCTGGTCAGGTCATTTCTAAGCATGAGGGTGAGGAAGAGCAGTGTTAGGTTGGGTAGGAGAAACAAGAGGAGAAGAAACTTCAGGAGGTGGCAGGATCTGTGAGTAATTCTCATTCTTTGACTGTCATAAAACCTGATGACCGGTACACTCCCTCCTCCTTTTTATTTTGTTCACTTGTTAGAGCCTATATTTTATATCAATTTAAATTAAGTAACTTCATAGCTATTTGGTGATAGATGTTATAAATTTAGCTTTGGTTTCATCTTGTATTTGCTAACAGGCTTTAAAAATTACTTCGTGCAAGTAGAAGAGTGGGGGTTTTTTGTTAGTTGTGGACAAGTAAAATAATAATTTTTCAAAAATATGGTCTCCTTTAGTTCTCTTCTGTGAATTTCTCTACAGCTTCATTTGAATAAAGTTAGAGTAGGCACCATTTCGTCTGTAATTTCTCTGAAAGACTGGGAAATAATCCAACCAAATCCAAGAAAAAACTACTGAACAAAAAGAAGCTCAAGTTTCGCATTATAATTAGGTCAATGTAAAATTGACACAAACCCAGCATAATGACAGCCTCTAGGCATTGGATTCAAGACAGAAAAGTATGCCAACAGAAGTATGCTTGCTAAAACTGAGAGAGAGGGGAGAAGATACCTAGAAGAATATCCTGACTGTACTTTGAAGCACCAAGCCACCAAGTCCTGCAAGAGGTCTTGTTGCCTTGACAGGTGAACAGTCCAGGAAAAATTATTGCCATTATAATTCCTCTACTGAAAATAGCAGGGAATTCTCATCAAGTAATGTGAGAGCAGCCCCTTTTGTCAACTGGAGACAGAGGTAGACTGATGAAAAAGTTTTTAGCTACTTTATATGATATACCCCACTGGTGCCTGGAGAGGTTATATGCAAGCAAACCCAGAGTACTTGCTAAAATGTAAAGAAGGAATAGAGTACTATTCACAGAGAAGAAAAAAACTAATAGGAACCTGCGAGAGTTATAAAGAAACTATCAGAGGGAGGATTGAAATTGTAGTGTAGAAGAAGTGGTTTAATTGTTATTCCCTTCCAACTAATAGTCAGTGAGAGAGTCTGAAATTGAACAACAACATCCTTTATTTATTTTTTAAAATTATTATGGTGTTTTGAATTCTTGTTTCTATTACTTGTATGCATTTTATGCAGTGGGTATATATAATACTCCTAGTCATTGTATTAGTACATATAATATTATAAAAAGAAAATATGAAAAAAAAATCAATTATTTCTGGACAGGATGTTTCATGACCTTTTTAAGAACCTCTTAAGACTAAGAGTCTGCTGGGATTAAATGTAGCTTTCAGCTCTTCCCCAAACACAACCCAGGCCTGTTGTGTTTGAAACCCCAATTGGTCAAATCCCTCTCTACCCAAGCCTGAGACTCGCTTAGGAATACACTTGATCTTTCTGCTCTCCTTGATACTATGTCTCCAAATGCAAGCAGTATTAAGCTCCCTTTGTAAAATCAATAATGATAAAGGAAGCATGCAAAGATGCATCATCCATGTTTCACTCCAATGAAGCACCCTGTCCTTCTATATTCCTGTGCATCACTGCCTTAAATCTCAACAACTCTAAGTGCCATGTCATTAAGGTATCAATCTGACTGCTTCTGTTTTATGGAGACATGTAAGATTTGTGAACAATAAGGCGAAATCTATAAGCAGAGATTCACGGTGAAGTCCAAGGATAAATAAGGATTTCTAACTGGGTTTTTTAAAGGATTGATTCTGAGGGAGAAAATGATCTCTACTAAAAAAAAAAAAAAAAGAAAAAAAAGGAAATAAATTTGAGAATGCTCAGGATCAAAAATTAAAGAGACAGAAGTCAGGCCATAGAGAAAAAAGTTTATCCTTAAAGTAAATAGTAATTCCAGATTTTCTGGTTTCTGAGAAATGAATGAAATAATTGAATCTCTGGCCCACTACAAGATTTATTACCCCAGTATACATATAAAAAGCAGATTTTGGGGAAAAAGTAAAAATCTGTAATTGCTTATTCCTCTTTCTGTAAGAGCCACTGAAAAAGCTGTCTATTCTGTTTCCATTAGTGAATGGAATGTATAATTAATTTGCTCTCTTAGCTTGGAAGAGATCACCTCTTTCTGTGACAGTTTTGATCAGAACAAACCATCGCACCACTAAACCACTTCCTGCTGTGAATGATTAACTCTCAGAACTATAACGAAGCAAAGAAAAAAAATCAACATGTTTTTCATAGCTTTACATTAGCCTAGTAGCCTCAACTTATGTCTTCTTTCATAGTAGGGCTGTATTTTTGTAATTGTAAATGTCTCACAATTTTGACAGAATCGTAACAACCATAATGCATAATTTACTTTTCAGTATAAATTTTAAAAACTTTTCAAAGGTGTCAAAAACTCTATTGTATGCTTGTTCAGTGTTATAAATAGATGGAAAACAAACCTCAACATTTTTAATACTTCCGTTATTTCTTTGAAACAACTGTATTTTTCATGACTGGTGTAGGGCAGTATCTTTTCACACATTTCAGTATAAATGCATGCTAGTTGTATAAATGTGTAGCTGCTCATTGCTAAAATTATGGTTCTTTGCTTTTTGTTGTTGCTTTGGTTTGGTTTTCGTTTGGTTTTGGTTTTGTTGAAGGATAGTATCTTGGTGTTGACTTCATATCATGTGTACCACAACATGCTAGAGACAGAAGTAATGTAAAAAAAAAGACAATACAAGACTATTGTCTCTATTCAATACATTGAACTGGAGCTGTCATTGTGCTGTGTTTGTGTGAAAAAAAGAATCTTTCAAATAATACATTTTGTAGTATTGTGTAATTCATGCATCATTTGTCAGTAATTTATGAATGCTCACATATTTGTGAAATCTAAATTATTTTCAGCAGGGAGTTGGAAACATCAAAACTGTATTACTCTGCATCACTTTAGCATCTAGACCAGTATTACCATCTTTAAAATTCAGTTAAATGTTTTGTGGCATTAAAAATTGCACACATTTTGCCATTAAGATAAACCAAGGCAAATATATGTGTACTAAGAGAAACTGACCCCCAGTAGAATCTATCCATATTGTTTCATTGACTGAATAAAGTATGAAGCATTGCAAATTGTAATGGATTTTAGAAGCTACTCTAGAATAGCAGTATTATATTGCAAATGGTGACATCTGTCCTTCAGACTTCAGTGTGTGTAATCTGTAATGCCCAAAAACATTTAATCGAATTCAGATCAGCAACTCACACATACAAATTCTGTATTGGCTGAAGTGCTTGCTGGATCAAACCATTGTTTGGTTTTGATTGTTGACACATCCAAATATTTGTCATTTTGTTGCCAATTTGTTTTCCCCAGTTTCTACTAAGATATACCCCAGAAATACTGACCTTATTTACAGGCCTCTTACCATTTTGTTCATTTCGCATAAAATCAAGTGTCATTTACGTAAGTTTAAAATATTTACCCTTCTTGAAATTGAATTTTACTATATGATGTGACTCTCTAGAACCTCATGCAGTGAATAAAATTGCGATGTTTGAAGTTAAGATGGCATACATGAGAGTACTCATCACATCAGGCTTGGTATTTGTTCTTGTGGAGGAATAACAGTAATTCTGTTTCCTAACTTGTGTTTGAGTGACTGCTGTGCCTATCAATAGGGAGCTTGCCTAATTATTCTCTGAATTGACATGAGGCTTGAGTTTCCATTATACAGCTGATAGAAATTCACCACAGCGATATTGCAAAATGGAGGCACTATTTCTAGTAATTAGTTGTAATCAAATGGCTGTTCCCTAAACCACACGTACCTGCTTCTTACAATCCAGCATTCAAGTTACTGAAGGACAGAATTCTGTTTGCTTTTTATTTGTTTACCTGGTCACATCACACTGATACTTCTAAATATTTGTAACTCAATGGATTCCTTGTTTACAAGCTCTTCCACAGAGCTTGAGTGTAAATCTTCTTATGTGATTCTTGGGCAAATTATTGCACATTATGATAAGCATAAAGAATTGACTGTTGTTCATTTACACTGCAGTCATCTTACATTCTATTAGACATATATTAAAAATCTCACTTGGGCGCTCTTTGAGAAAGTGAAGGTTGTAAGGTCACAGATTTCATGTTGAACAAACCCCACATTAGTTACAAAAGAGAGAGCCTGTAGCTGTGCAAGATCTTGTGATTGGGGTTTTTTTTGAGGCGATCAGCCATTACCATACAGCATTTGCATCTTGAAACTTCATTTCAGTAGTGGTATCGTAAGGTTAATCTGTACAGAAACTGAGTTTTCTTCAGCTCATTGTTATTCGGTGAATAGCCTGACTTGCACTGCTGAAGAATCCTTAATCAAGTAGGTTTTGCATTCCAGATCTTGATGTTGTGAAAAAGAAAAGGAACTTTAGATGATTTTCTCTCTCTTCTCAGGACCCAGAATAGGAAGATAGATTATTCCCAATCTCATCAAGGACTGTGACAATTACTGTTAAGATAGATACTTGAAATGACACAGCTATTGGGTAATGTTACAGCATGACTGAGCAATGTACCTTTCAAACCTACTCCAGAAATTTGTGAATTCGTGCTCAAATCAATTCAGTAAACTCTAATAGATTAACTTGTATCTGGTCTTAATGTTACAGATGGAATTGGTCCAGGAATTGTTTTGTGCATATAAGAAGGAGCTTCATTACAAACTTTTGTTTGTTTATTTCATCTGGAAAATCCAATTAATCGAAACAGAAACTCATTATTGGTTTGTGCCATTATAAAAAGGCTTTTTCTGGCAAAGCCTTCTCAACTCCCCAGTGCAGTTCCTGGTCAAAACCAGTAGTGAGAGAGAAACTGGATTTCATATGTAGGATTGTGGTCTCCAGCATGAGAAGAGAGTGCCATGATGAACAGGTTATTCATTATTCTGGATTAGTTTTTCCAGGTTTTCCTCCTGGAACTGTTCCATTTCATGTGCCTAATCAGGTATGATTTTGTGAATCAAAATCATCAATGTCCCAAGTAATTCCCCTGCCACTGAATTTATCCTTAAGAAGTTTATCCAATGTAGAAATTCTTCAAAAGGGACAGACATAATAAATGAGACCGATCCAAATCCAGTAACTTGATCAAATGGAACATCTCTGAATGGGGAAAAAAAAAGTGGACTTGAGCCAGCCAGGGGAAACAGGAAACATTGGTATTATTCAGAGCGTATTGATGGCTGGAAATGGCACATCCTGCAGTCATCAGAGCAGTGATGGCAGTAGGACTGAAGCAGAGAAGTTAATTCATGTGGAGATAATACTGTATGACACCTGAGATAGCAAAAATTAAACTACACTTAATTCGACTCTGTTCAAAATTGGTCCATTTAATCAGGGTTCCTACGCACTGCCTTTCCAGCCTTCAGCAATGACTGCTCTAATAAGGATTGCTGGCACGTATTATGCCAACTTTATTCCTCCTCTTTCCTTTCTCAACACTTTGAGGTGTTTTTGCTGACACCCGTTGATCAAGATTTTTACTCTCAAGCAACAAAATAGGAGAGAACTTGAATTCTGGGAACTAAAGCTCGAGGTAATCCACTAAGTGGGTTTAGCAGAATGACTGTAAGATCCTGGCTGAGCTGCTTCCCCGAATAATGACTACAGATTAGATGTCATAATAACAGCTGTCAACAAGCAGTGTGCAAAAGAGTTTTTTTGAAGTCACAATTACTCAACAACCTCTGCTCCCTTCGCGTACCAGCGGCGCGTTTGATGTGCCGTCTGTTGCCCTCCTACCCAGCGGTGCCACTGCTCTGGACACCACACATGCCTGCTGCTGCTTGCAAGATGAGTCACGCAGTTCAGCAAAGCATATCCTTCAGCTGTGGAAATGAAGAAAAGTGATACCAGCATGCTGGCTACATGGGATGTGCTAAAACTAGAGCTTTTTCAGTTCAGCAGGAAGCTGATTTCCTTTGCATTTGGGATTGGTGTTGGCAGAAGGTTGGAAGTGACCGCTCCATGATAGCTTTTGTCTGTAATTGGCCTTTGCTATCCTGACATAGTTGATCTCAGTGGGAATAATTAATCTTTCACCCACTTAGGATATTGACTGGGTAGTTGAGCTTAGAAACATCATCTAGAATTGCTCTGAGTCACAAAAAAATTGGCACAGGGAGAGGTGAAATGAGAAAGGATAGAGGTCTTTTACAGTTGTCAATGCAAGACCATGCAGGGAAAGAAAACAGTGCATTCCTCTGCTTTCCTTGCAGATTAGCTGAACAAAATGTTTTCTAAGTAACAGTCTAAAATGTTGGGTTGATTAAGATCTAGTATATGGAGAAAAAAATATTATTTTCTCTGTTTAGAAGGCAGATGTCTAATACTGAAAGGGTAAACATGATTTTCCTGGCTTAAAAAATGATAAGAGGGTTACCTAAAAAGAGGTACAATGATTTTTAAAGAAAAGTATACTAAACTTGTTACAGCTCCAGTAATGTATTTTCTTGCTGTTGTGTCTCTCTGCATTTAAATTCCATCATTTCAAGTTTTTAAAATGACATATAAATCAAGAAATCCAGTATTCTGAGAATGTCTAATGTGCATGAGGATACACATTTTGACAGTGCAGTAAGCAATATTGATTCAGCCAATTCTCAAAAAGCAAATGCAAGAGGAAAAGTGTCTCAAGTGTTGTTTCTTGTGCTCCCCACGTTACAGCCTTACATGAGGAAATCCATTTGCGGGTGTGGGCATTACCCTTTTGGGCCCCTGTTACATTTCCTCAGGTGCTGTAAGCAGCCAGAAGTGACTATGAAGGGAAAAGATGTATTTTTAACCTTTAGCTATTGCTGAATCCCAAGGATGAGGCTACCCACCCTCTCAGGGAGTGGCAGATCCTTTCTACTGTCTGAAAACCTTAGCGATGCTTTGGAAATCAGAGCCACTGTCCTTCAGCCTGAGCGCATCGGGACACACTGTACTGATTGTCGTATGTTAAAATTCTGTTTAACTCTTCATAAGCGAGTGGGACTTCCATACAGATCTAAAAGCAAGAAGAAAAACGGGAGAGGTCGAGTAAAGAAAGCACTTAACTACCTTCTACTCTTCAAAAAATTTGAATGCATCCAGAAGTCCTCCTTGTACCTATGGGAATTTGGATGGAAATTTAGTCAAAAGTTTTCTAAACCAACCTTCCTGTCTGAGTAAATAGGATTTTCTATACACAGAGTTTCAGGAAAAGCGTCTTAAGAAATAAATTAAAATAAAACAATATAAAACCAAATTTTTGAAAAAATTATCATTCAGCTTAAGCATACTTGACAGAACAGATTTGACTTAGCTCTCTTCTTGATAGATAATATACCATTAAGTTGACTTAGAATTTGTTGCTGGTCCTAAACTGAAAATTTTTGTTTTGAACAGTGTTCAATCTTCATTCCAAGATTATTTTTTATTTAAATTTCTTTCATTTTTGTTTACTGAAATTTTGAGTTAATTTTCTAAATTAGATCTTACTTTCAACATGAAGTATATTTTTCCCTGATTAAAAGTAAGTGAAACATTCAGTATCAATTGATTTTTCAGTTTTTGATGGGATTTGCCAGCAAAGCACAAAGGTATTTTTTGTCAAGCTTCAGTCACGAATTATTGAGTGCATCCTACAGTAACAGTACAACAAGATTTTTACTTTTTTGTAAGTTTGGTTCTAAATGCATTAATCTTTATATTTCCAGGCAAACAGCTCCGAGAGCTTAAGTGCATGTAAAATACGGTTACGAGGAAGAGACATTTTTGTCTTTTGTTTCCCTCATTTAAATATCATGGTCCTACTGGCTGTACTGATGCTAACAAATTACCAGGCACTGATAGGTTTGGACTGGGGAGGGCTGTGGGAAGGACGAAGGGTTCTCAGACCTTAGACATACTTTTTTATTTTTTTTTTATTTTATTTTAAACAATCAAAAGATTCCTTTTAGTGGAATGATGAAATGGTTAAACCTTCTGGATTAACTCTTTCAACTCGGCAAGAATGCATAACATACGGGGTAGTTGCATGGTGGATTCGTGTATTTTATATGTGAAAGCCTTACAGTCTTCATAAAGTAATAGATAATCCTAGCAGTAACAATAGATAACTAAAAAGCATCAACTACTGCAGTAATGATAAAAGAACATACAGGGCTATACAGAATTCAGTAATTTCAATTTATAGCATGTTCTGCTCTACTTCTGCTTCTCTAAGTTCTGATTAATAGAATGTCCAAAAAATGTTAGTAATTTTAAACCTGTCCAATTAAAGAAAGATATTTTGTTGAGAACTCAAGAATTTGGCCAGGTTATCCAGGGTTCAGATGTAGCTTGTGAAAATGAAACTTTACCTCTAATATTTTTTTTTTAAGTCTTAGCAACATTGAGTCTTACCTTTTTGTCTAAGCTTCCTTGGAGATCTTGTTAAAGTTTCACAACTTGCCCCTTCCTCCCTGCTGAGGTTTATTGTTTCTCTGTGCTTTTAACAAATAAGGTCTTGAAACTTTGAGGTTTGGGATTTCTCTAGGGTATGAATTAAGGAATTCATGTTTCTTTCCAAAATCTTCTCCATGGACTTCTAGCAACTTGTTGCTATTGCAGCTTCACATCTTCCTTTACTTTAAAAGTGAAAATTTACTTTTATAGTTGCACACTATTAAAGATAAAAACGTGCTGGAAGATGAAAGTTAGAAACCAGGTATGCCCTATGGCCGTGTCAAATCTATTAAATCTCCATCATAAAACTAATATTTTGCTATTTTTCCCCTGAAGCAATAGACTGTGATCTCATTGTGTTCTATAAACTAAGAAAGGTCAGACCAGCTTTCCCAGTCTTTGGATGAATGAAATCCTAAGAACTCATCTGTGCTTAGGATGATGCTGATGAAGTTAGTGCAGAAACAAACAAGATCTAGCTAGAACAGTTTGAATTTACTTTTCACAGCTGTTTATTGCTGCTTCTCTAGGTAATCATTACAGCCCCCGCAGCTGAGGCCCAATAACAGCTTGTGGGAGTCCTCCCACTCTGTTTCAGGGCAAACCAGCTGTATTAATTTAAGTCACTGTGGAAGATGGCTCAGGCTAACCCAAACGGTGACTCATTAGTGCAGCTCAATATGGAGATAATGAGGAGCGACTGTTAATCCTGAGAGCTAAAACTCCTACTGCTGCCTTCGAAGGGAGCACTTTGTGGTTCTCAAAGCTATGCTGCTACCCAAAAGTAATGGCTGGAAGAAGTCCTAGAATACCCCAGGTTGTACTGGGACTCGTGATTCTTATTTTTGAGAGCTTTGTCCCCGTAAACAGGAAAATGAAGACTTCCATGTAGTTAATAGTGTTAGATGTCATAGTGGTTCAAATAGTGTAATGCTTGTCTTTTGATGAAAAGAATGGGCCCTCTCTTTCTCTCACCTTCAAAAAAAATGAATTGAAAGACAAAATATTTTTAAATAAAATTAAAATTTCTTCATTGATATTATTTTTGGTTTTTTATTATTTCTCTCCATGCAAATGAAAATTTATCCTGTTTAAGAAAAAGAATAAATTGAGCCCATTTCTTTAAAAATAATTTAACTTTATTTTACATATTTTTTGTCCATGGCTAATGCTAATTTTCTGATCAAATTTGGACTGAAATACAGTTAATTTTTTGTTTTATTTGGGAAATATCCAACTTTACATAAATGGGAAAATACATTTACTTTTTCTTTTTCATAGTACTGCATACTGTTGTTATATGCTGTTAGACATAGCCTTCACTATCAAAGACATCTATATTGCTAAATAAAAGAGACCCAGGAAATCAGCTTGAGAATTCAACCCATGTTGATCCCCACCATTTATTTTTTAGGGTAGTCTTCTGATCTCTTTAGGACCTTTTTAACTTACTCTCTCTGGTAATCCTAGGTGTTGTGAACACAAGACTTAAGAACAGCAACTGTTTTTTCTTTCCTCATTAAACGCTAATATTTTAGGATCATTAACTGACAGAAGCTATGCAATCAGTTTATTAGACTACTTGTGCATCTGTTTATTAAAGTTCAGTTATGCCCTGTCATACAGTTTCTCATCATCTTTTTAATTGAAGTTTCCTGAAAATCATCTCCTTCTTGTGACATCCATTGCCTCTCTACCTATGAAATTACTACTTACGGAGAACAAAAACGAGGAAGTGAAGCTCTTCCTTAGATCATTTGTGTGGAGCCAGGGACAGATGGATAGCTCTTTTGACTCTCAGAGATGAAGAAGTGTATGCAATCTTTGCAGTAATATTGTTACTTATTATTTATTATCTGAGAGAGACACCACACCTCTGGGAAATGACAGATAGAGTTGCTGCCAGTACCGTCTTTCCTCTGGCCATTGCTGAAGGGCACATATTTATTTCCTCCCAGGCTATTTTTGTCACTGCTTCCTATGGAAGGAAACTAGA
This sequence comes from Struthidea cinerea, assembly GCA_013397865.1. Taxonomy (NCBI): domain Eukaryota; kingdom Metazoa; phylum Chordata; class Aves; order Passeriformes; family Corcoracidae; genus Struthidea; species Struthidea cinerea. Next base: position 490,365 of record VZTI01001217.1, on the reverse strand, counting down.
AAAAGGTATCCGATATGTTTCTCCCATGTGATCTCAAAGAACACCACAAGGAGGGTTTCTTAATTCCATTTATAATGACTGAATTGCAATTTCTTAATTACTAAATGGTGCTTATATGTACATATTTGTGTGCAGATAAATATGCATGCACATATCAATATCCATGCGTATATCTGAGAAGTTACATTGATATCAGGGAAATAAATGTTTAGTAATAGGTACTGTCCCTTTTCTCCTAAACAAGTTTTTAAAAATCAACAGTAGCGTGTGGTTAATGCTGACATTCAATTAATGATATAGTTTAGAGTCTAGGTTTCAACTAAACTTCTGGTAATTTATTCTTATTTTTCTCAGACTGGGGAGAGGGCCTGCAATACTCTGTGGATCATTTTGTGTCTTTATTTTGTGGCACTGATGAACAGCAGCTCCATGATCCACCTGTGTGGAAGGGTTCATACTAATTGTGATTCATAAATGTTATCCTCCGTTGTGCTATTTTAGAGCAATACTCAATCCAGGTAATTATGCTCCGTTGCCTCTGCTGCAAGCAGACACTCTATAAATCCTTCAGCCAAGGTGGGCTTGTCAGGCTGAGAATAATGTGCAGGTCCTCACAAAGGATTTATATTCAAGGTCCATTTGATAGGTGTGTTTTCCAGTTTTTCATTTCTCAGAACTGATGACAAACCGAACTAGTTGGTTATTCCCTACTGATGCTGCTCCAGTGATAGGATGACCGAAAATCTGTGATAAATTTAGAGTCATTTGTATGCTGGTACTAGGCAGTTTTGACAGCCTTACTTTCTGTATCGATTTCTTGTATAATTTACAAAAGAGAGGCATACCAGAGACGATGATGCTTGGAAAGTTGTTTGCATTCTTCTTGTAGACACACACCTCCCCACCGCATCAGAAAAATCCCCATGATATAAAACTCATTTGAATCAAATAGTCACCCCTGCTCCTCTGTCTTTCACTGATGACAGATTTAAGTTAAGTTTAAAAATAAATTAAACAATCTTGCAGCAGTGTATTAACAAGAGTCTGTCCCTGCAACTTAGTGTACTGGTGGTATTATGGTTTTATAAGGCCTCACAATCTCAAAGTCTGAGACATCAAGGTATATTTTTCTTTTTTATACATTCAAACAAAAGCCTTTTTTGGTCAGCATAACTAAGGAAGAACATAATGCCATTTAACAAATTAATGCACATTACAGTCATGTTTTAGAAATAGTAATTTTAGCAATTTTTTCTTTCCTAGAAAAACATGTACTTTTTAATTCAATTTTCTGTTTTAAAACGTGCAGTGTCTATTGAAACCCATGGCATTACTATGGTGAGAAAAAGATGTATTAGTTGTATATGAGGGTGTATTGTTGGAGCGCATGAAAATTCATCTGATGGGAATGAAGGGTTTTAAAAATTGTAGTGGAGAATAAAGGATATTGTTTTAGATAATACCTTCTATTTGGAAGTACCAGAAAAACAGTTTGGATGGTTTAGTGAGGCCTGAGGAGAACAGCCTTTAGTACAGGGAAAAAAATAGTGAGTTAGTAATAGCAAGGAAATGTTCCTCTCTGGTAATTGTGATAAATGGGGTGGGTTAATCTTCCCTGACATCTTCAAAACTGTGAATTTTTTTAAGCAAATAGAAAAGATTAGTGCTGAAAATGAAACTAATTCACTTCCCTTTCTTATTACTGAAATCATCAAGATATGCAATGTATGATATGTAAGATATGTTAATAATTTTGCAAAATAATTCCCTTTTGAGAAATTTGCTAAAACATTTTTATTTAGTTTTTTGTTTCAATTTGAATAATGAAGTTATTTACATGAATCTAGATAATAACAAAACAAAAAGACCTGTAACATTATATGAAAAAAATGGATGTCATTTTAACTGAAGATGAAATAAGTGTGCTACTGATAGTATTAAAAACAATAAGCTCATTTTCTGTTCTGATTTGTGAGGTTTTTTGGATTCTCAAACTGCCCTGCAGGAAATGACAAGAATACAGGAATAAGCTAGTTTGGAGTGGTCTGATTGTTTGTTTGTTTCTTTGATTTTTTAATTTCTTTTTTGTCATCAGATATCAAGCCAAATATGTTAGTGCCTGTATCCTGCTGTTTTGCTAATATGCATCAAACTGTATTCCATGTAGTAAAATACACAGTATCACACAAACAGCAAGTAAATATGTGGCTGTATATACAAAATGAGATCAGAGTGCAATCTGCAATGCAGCCATCCAAACCTATTGAGAACAGAGATATATTTAATGTGATCTGCAAAGCTGACATTTTCAGCAAGAAAAATGATGTATTTTCAGCAAAGGCTCAATATATGCAAAAACATCCATCTCACAATGGACTTATCTTGTGACTGGCTTTGATGAAAATTTCTTTTGCCTATTCTTGACCAAACTGAAGGCATCAGCCACTCTTCTGATGAGGACTGTCCTCAGTGAGAAGGACTGCTGCCTACCACAAAGGCTATGTACAGCATATGTTGCTGCGGATATGGGAAGGTCCCAGCTCAGTGGTAGAATGGTGGTAACAGAGTATTGTGATCATAGCTCTCACCAGTACAACGGTTTTTAAACTCTTTTGTAAGTGTGAATTTACCTGCTGCTTTCACAAACATGCAGATCTCTGCATGTCCTGCTCTACTCCGTGCTCATGCACCGTCACCACGACTCCTGTGTGCAGTTTTGGACACCACAATATGAAAAAGATACAAAGCTATTGGAGAGCATTCAAAGGAGGGCTATGAAGATGGTGAAAGGTCCAAAGGAAGCCTTATGAGAAACGTCTGAGGTCACTTGGCTTGTTCAGCCTGGAGAAGAAGAGACTGAGGAGAAACCATATTGTGATCTTCAATATCCTCACAAGGGGAAGTGGAGGGACAGGCACTGATCTCTTCTCTCTGGTGACCAGTTGTAGAGGACCCAAGGGAATGTCACAAAGCTGTGTCAGGGAAGATTTAGGTTAGATATTAAGAAATGTTTGTGCACTGGAACAGCGGGAAGTGGTCCTGGCACCAAGCCTGACAAAGCTCAAGAATTGTTTGGACAACACACATGGTGTGATTCTTGGGGTTGTCTTGTGCAGAGTCAGGAGTTGGCCTTTGATGATCCCAGTGGTTTCCTTCCAACTCAAGATATTTGGTGACTCTATGATCTCAGGTGACCAAGGCTGTGCCTTTTGTCTGTGTGGCACAAAGGGAGCATGGGCTCAAATACTGCTCACTTTATCTGAAAATATTGTGACAAAAAGTTCCTGTGTTACAATGGTAAAGAAAGTCACAATTTATCTGCATTTTGCTGTTCATTATCTATGATATCAACTATAATTCTCTGATTGACACCATTTGCTGTCTGGCATGGTCACAAATAGAACAGCACTGTAAGATATTGCAAACAGTATGGAAACTTTTCAAAGCACTAGACTTAGGCTGTATTTATTTTAAAAGGACTTCACTCATAGAAATCATTATTCTCTTCATTGATGCACTGAAGCCTGGGTTAATTCTGTGTAATTTAGGCATCTCTCCAAAATATGGAAGTCAGAAAACCTTTTCCCTAGAACCCCAAAAAGTCAATGAGGAGAAAGAGATCCACTTCCAGAGATTCAGAACTTGTATTTCAACAGATTGCAGAAACTCCATATTGTACAAGAAATCTACAGAAGTTATGTTCCTTATTTAAATTCCTGAAAGGTTGGTGCCACTGGTGAATCTGGTGCCACTGTATAATAATCTATTTTGAAGACCCATACTTATATAATTATAGTAACTGAAATAATTTGTAGGACTTGACTGAAGGTACTCGTAATCACACTGAACATAAGATTTGTGTCAAAATTCTGAAGAAGCAGGCATATTTCTATGCCCCACAAATTATCCTGGAGAAATTTACGTGTATATTCAGTCAACCAATGTATGGTGGCCTTGAAAGTATCACAACTGAGTGGATCACTAACAGGTCTGTTTAAAAATGTGTATGTCAAACTTTGCAGAACAAGTGACTTAAACGATCAGTGTAATTGTTCTTTATGTTGTAGGGGGTTCATGGACTCAATGAAGAAATGAGCAGCCTGGTTGTTGATTTTCAAGACAGAGCTGGTATTTTTCTAGTTCCATCTGTTACCCTAGCAGCTGCCTTTCTTTTTTATCACAGCCCACTGTTGAGTGCTGGGCAGCTGGGTTTGCACAGGCACAGGAAAAGGAAGCTAAGGGTTATGACAGCAGTGACCACAGCAGCATGAACATCCCAGGCAGGGAATTTCATTACGATGTAAGTTCATATTTAGTGCTGTTCCAGAATATTTTTATTTTCCTACTATTTTTTCATATTAAAAGCAAAGGAAAGCATGAGGTTTTGCATTTTGTTTCTTTATTTCTTTTTTAGTCTGAAAAAAAAAAAAAGCTAAAAGGGAAATGACAACATTTAAAAGGAAGATGGGCCTGACAGGAAGGTTAAGGAGGCTTTTATCTTCAACATGGGTACAGCAGCCAAGGTATTTAACACATTTACCAGGGTATGCAAGTAGAAGTCCATCTGATGGCCCAATAATAAAATGACATGCAATATTCTGTGATTGCCCTCAATTACCCTATGCATAGCATGAATTAATTACTAGCATTGAAAAAATTCACCTTTGTCCCTCATTTCAGGCTCTCATTTATACCAGGTGTTTCTCAGGTGGTATTAATAGAGGTCCAAGTACTTGATAGCTGGGGTGTTTTTCCTTCTTTTTCCTTGTAATGGAGTCAATCCTCTTGCATTATAACTATAGCCTAATCAATCAGTGGCTGAAGTAAGCATTAAGGTATATACAAAGCATTTTAAAAGTGCTGAACCCACCCATGTACTGTTTGGCACTTGGTTGTCCAGAGTTGTAGTACACAGGATGGTTAATTTGATCCATTTGTTTTGCAACAAAGACTGCCACCACCAAGTTATTTTAATGTAATGTTATAAATCAACTTGAAGGCTGCATAAAAAAATACATAAGCCAAATAAAACCAACATAGAGATTAATCACATTTTGTCTGTTTTCCCTTGTTGAATCAAGAGATGCATTTCTAAAAGAAAAGCAATGCTAAATGATCATTACCCAAGATTCCCTTTTATTCCCAAGTTGCCAATATAGTATTATATTGGTGGAAGGAACTGTCTGCTTGCACGTGATTTTAAAATACATTCTGTCTGTACATATTTAGTACAAGTCTAGTCATAAATGCAGAGCCAGAACCAGAAATTTAAACAAAAATTACTCAAAAAATAGAAGTTATGAGAATAATATTTCTCCATTTAATATTTATTTTATAATTAGTTTTGCCTCTTTATTCAGGTCTAATTTAACAGGTAGGAGTGATGCTGTAGTAATAAAAGAGAATGTAATAGTGCAGAAGAATGGACATGACCATTTTTATTTGTTTCTAGACATTTTCTTCCAAATAAAAAAGGCTTAGGAGGTGTGTATCCATACAGTTATAGATTATTCCTAGTTGCACTAAGATTTTTTCTGCATACTCTGGTGTAACAGTCAGGTGCATGCTAAGACTGAAGACAAGTGCACAAAGAGTAAAGGTAGCAGATGAGAAATCAGTTCCAGAGGGTCAGTAACTGAAATTTCCAGTCCCCAGCGTCATCTGGAGAGTGCTAGTAGCAAACTGCTGGTGAAGTGAGAGCAGCTTCTGAAATCAGTTGTTCAAATTAACCTGCTTGACTCTACTGTGAAACGTACTGTAAACACTCATTCACTCAGGAAAGCTTGGGAGGAAATTTCAAAAGCTCTCTTTTCTCTTTCGACAAAAATCCATGGAAAGAGATCTCTCATCTATGTAGACATCTCTAATGTGTTGGTAGTATCTGAAGTAGTCATTCAAGGTTCCTTTATAGAAAAAGAATAGGTACTTCTAGAGTGCTGTTCCCCTTCTTTCTTAGGTAGACATCTGGTACAAAGCACTTTAATAGCTCTATAAAAGTTCCTACTTCTCACTAACAAAAAAAAGGAGGTCTGGAAAACTAAACTTGTTGTAGGTGTCTACAGTGATCTACTGGGGGATGAGATAAATCCCATCTCCAGTGACTTAAGAGTGCTTCGATCCCATTTGGTGCTAAGTCAAACTAGTTATTTTGAGTTATAACTGGAGATGTAGGAAGCTGATCCTAGCCATTTCCAGTAGTTTGAATATTTCAACTGAAAAGGATTTCAAATAAGCTGTTTGCCTTTGCACTGAAGGGGAATGAACTGTGTCACACACCAACTGCATCTCCCATCCAGAAAGCTGTGTTTTACTCTAGCAGACTGGTGGGCATCCAGGTGAATTTGGCATATTAACCCAACATATTTTGGATGGGTTCAGGACAGACAGCCAACTGATCTAATCATGTAAGTGTATTTTTAATTACTTTCTGAAGAAATGATCGCAACATAGGTGCTTTAGCAACACAAAAACACAATCAGACACCAGTCACAATGAGGACTCCCTCACTGAAGGCTGGCTTCATTTTATGTATATACTGCATTTTGTGTCTTCTTTAGCATTTTTTAGATTAATATTAGTGAAAGATACCAGAAAGGTCTGGGGTTTTTCTTTTTCTAAAACCTCAGTATTTTCTTCAAATTCTATGTCCACACTTTCTTACAATCCAACTTAAGGAACTTTTTTCAGGATTTTTTTTCTGCTGAAGGGAAGTATTATTTTCCTTTAGAATAGTAGAAGTATATTAACCCAAAGGATTATAGAAGTTAGGCCTGCAGCTGAGGTTCTGTTTTCACGGAAAGGAGGATTAAAATCCTTCTCTTTCACACGTTACAAATTGAACTCAGTTTCTAACCTAAACTGCAGCCTTCACAGAAACAGGGTGCAGCTGGGGAAAAAGACAAGCTCAGTAGCTCAGTGCATGGGGGTTTTGTTGTTGTTGTCTCCCCTTGTTTTCTATCTATATTATTATGAAGCTAAATGGAGACAATATATGTCTGAGACTGTAATTTGTTCTAATGAGTTGTGAACTCTGCAGGAGCTGTACTGACCACCTTCACAGATAGATACACTAAAAGCTTTGCTGGTTTGCGGCATTTTTTATGGAAATGCTGACCCAGAAAAGTAAAAATATAAACAGAAATAACTTAAATCCTTAGATTTTGTATGCCGGTGGCTGAATATCCCCAGCACAGTTAATTGTCATTCTGTACAAGAAAATTGTGGGTCTAAGTTTTTTCTCCTGATTTGACTTAATAGAGAAAAGCACTAGGCTCGGTGAGAGAAGCAGGCTGGCACACTGGTTGCTTACTGATGAAAGGTTATGTATGGGAGTAGTGCTAACAGAGAGACCTCTAAGAGAGGAGATACAGATGATATCAGCAGAGCATCGTGTAAGAACCCTGAATGAGTCAAAACCACAGTGCTTTCTCCCTGGGCAATCCATAGTGTAAAAGCTTCTCCTTAAAGAGGAGTGAGAGAAAGGAGTGAAATGGGAGCAGCTGCACATATTCACAAAAGCACGTGGCTTAGTGTGGTAGGTCAGTGGAAGCATTTCAGTGGTTTTCAACCTAGGAATACAGAAATACTGAGGTCAGTAGAGACCTTCACTGAAAATCTGATTATCTTAGTGTCTGAATTACTTACTACTTTTTTAAGACAGTATAGGCTAGTAAAAGCTGGAGGCTTTGTAGGATTCAAATGGTAAATAAGTGTTTGTAAATTTTTGGGTTTGAGATCATTATGGTTTACAGGATAAAGAAAAAATTTGAAGCCTGGTCCTGAAAAAGCAGTGAGTATTTCTCTGCCCTTCAGGATGAGGCTAAGATGAAACTTTAAGGAGAAATTAAATGTGTCATCAGAATATTCTTAATACCTGACTATTCATGTAAATGAATAGGCTTCTACATAGACAACCAGTAAGAATATAAATTGCTGAAAGAATAAATTTGTTTTCCATTGGTTTTCAGGAATCTTTGTATTCAGTGAAACATCCATAATGAATGTTCAATCTGAACACAAAACAGTTAAATGAGTGGAAGTTCACAGCAGTAAATTGTGGGCTACATTGATTTTTTGATCTGCATACACAGTAAATTTTTCACATTGAGGCTACCCACAAAGTCTTCTTTTCCACTTCTCAGATTTCAGTTTGAAATAACTGAAAGAAAGCTTTCAGAATCTCCTTTCAGAGCCGTCTTTTGGAGGTGACCTTTGACTTGGAAGGGACAGTTACAGCATGACTTCAAATACCAGAAAATTACATAATTTTCAGGCATCTTTTACAGTTTGGCCCACTAGCTGAGATGGTGAAAATATAGAATTAAAATAAAAATTGTCTGGAAAACCAGTAATTACTTGGTTTTAAGATTTCTTGGACAATGAAGAAGAGGAAGAAATTAAAAGTGCAACCTTCTCACTGAAAAGTCAGGGTACCTCCAGTTATTTTTCTTTCATAGTCTGTGTGTCGTTGACACAAGGGTCCTGTACATAAAGGTTTTGATCGGGATGTAGAGAAGAATGAAACAAAAGCAGATGTCAAGGCAGAAAGCAAAATTTTGAATAAATGTTTAATTTTTCAAGAGATGCAGCTGCATTCCATCCAAGATAGCAGTTTTTTAGTTTTGTAGTTTGTGAATAGTGTCATTTCAAAGGGATTCCATCCCATGAAAGCTTCTAGGAAGGTGGGAAGCTTTGTGTTTTTTCTTCCAACTGCAGATAAACAATTTTAACGCAACTGTTCAGATGCAGCTCTTTGTTTAAGTTTTGGGAAAACAGCCTGTCATTTGCATTGCTGACTTTAGATGAGATTTTTGACAAAATTACATGTTTTCAATATTTTTCAGTCTTCATTTTTCATTGTAGGAAGGTAGACCTCAGGAATTTCTGAAAAAGTAGAGAAAAGGAAAAAAAAGCCTAAAATGGAACATTGAATGCCTTACCTCTATGAGAAAACTCTTCCTTGTTCTGTAAAAACAGGTGATTATTGAGACAGCACATTTTCATGCATGTACACTGATTTGGTGGAAGAGGACAGTTTTAGAACTGGTCTTGTAATTAGTTTCTGTCTAGCAGAGATTGTAAATATAATTTAGGGCTTCACTGTCAAAAGTTGGGTTGTTATCATGGGTAACTATCATGTATCAGATGCAAAGTATAATATTAAGGTGAAAACAAGCCAGTGTCATTTAGTTCAGAACTAAATTGAGTTCTGTAAACGACTAATAATTAAAAAGAACAGGAATTTAATTCTATGAGGAAGTCAAAGTCAGCTAGTGAGGAGTAGTATGTGAGCAGTCCCATGGTAAGGAAAAGAAATCTTTATTTTATATAGAAGGCAGGACTAAAATTTATTTTAGTGTTGCCTTTTTTTTTTTCTTTAGTCATGCTGTGCATATACTGATGTTCATAGGAAAGAATGTCAAGTTTTGGTTACTTCCTCAAAATGTTTTCCATTCTGTGAGTATAATTTTCCACTGAATTAAAAGGAAGAAGCTTCTTGCAACGAGGAAAACTTTGCGTTCAGACTAGATGATCATTGTAGGTCCCTTCCAATTGAAATAGTCCAATCTATTCTATTCACTGGTGAATTCATCTTGTTTTCCCATGGCCATATTATAAGATGCTTGAAACCTGTGACCTGAAATACATTCTCCATCCTCCAGGAAACAGCTGCTAGCAGAATGATCCCTTCCCTTTACCACTCCGAGTTCTGATGGAAGATTCTTACAGAACCTTGCTCTGTGGTTGCATTTAACTGCATGTTAACTGCTTTTTTGTTTCCAGATCAATATATGTCCAGTTGCTACTCGCCTGGGTTTGCACCAATATGGAATTTAAGATTAAATAGTTCTTTACCATCCCTCTCTAAAAGTATAGAGCCATATATTGTAAATATATTACTTTCTGCACCTATAGTATTTATGTTTAGCATAAAGAACAAAAATACAGAAATATTTCTTGGTAGGGGATTTAAAGTTTGCATAGTATTTGCATTTTTTGACTATGAATCATAGCTAGGAGTTAGTCTGCAGCTAGCAATCAACTGTGCTGGTGAAAGAGTTTATGCAGAAGGGAATCTTACGTGTACTTGTTGTTAGTGAATGGCACTTCAAAACTACTTATTGTGCAGAAACACAGTGTTGCTTTCGTCCTGGTTAACTTCTGAAATGTGTATCTTCCCTGGGTCTGATATGCCTCTGAGCCATTTGGACTAAGTCCAGGTAAAATATTCTCAATTCAGCAAATCAGCTTCCTGCTGTTGTACATTATTAGAAAGTACTGAAAACTGCTTTCATACTTGTAAATAACAGATTATATGAAAATGACTCATCTTTAATAGAAGACTTCATGTATTTCATGTATAATGAAAAGACATTTCAATCTTTGCATACACATGGTGAGAATTCAAGCATTTGGACAGACCTGTTAATAGAGGAATGAAATCCTGTGGATTACATCTTCAAATGTAAAAGTCACTAGATCTTAATTTTATACTAAAAAAAATTTTCTGAACTTCCATGCTGAAAGTGATATTTCAGGAATACAGAGAATCAGGCAAAACATGTCTGTTAGAGCCATTCCAAAAGACAAGGCGCAGATGCTGGAGTTTGGCAGCAGACTTTTGAAATACAAAACTCTACTCTCTGTGCTGACATTTCCAGTGACTGCACTACAGGTCAAGAGGGTCTCAGAGGCCTAAGGAGCTCCAAAATTTTGATAAAAAATTTTATACTTACGAAGAACAGTTTCTGCCTTTTGAACTTTCACAGTACTCTTTTACACTAGTCCTTTTTTACATTAGTTCTTTTTTAAACTGATGGTGTCATATAAAATAAGGAGAACAAAACAAAGTGATTTTCCCTTGAAGATACCAACCCACTGGTGGAAGTGCATTATAGCACCCTGTGCCCACTTACAGAAGATATGAATAGTCACAGCCCCCAGATGCAACGTCTTGCAAAGTGGTTTGGGCTTTTTTTAAAGCAAGTTCCAATAAAAGCATTTATTGGATCATGACAGCATTTAAGCATGTGCATTCAAAATTGTGATTCTGAGGTTTTACATGGTTTTTCTGCCCTGTACTTGGAGAAATAGAGCTTCCAGCACATACACCTTAATTTCTGACGTCCAACTTTTGCACTTCCACACCCCTCAAAACAGCACAGATCAAATCAGAATCACAAAACATAGATACTCCTCCAAATCACCAGAAGCTGCAGATAACGGTTAATTGTGGAGCATCCCTAATGCAACCTATAGGATGTGGCTCCCCCAAAAAGACCATGGTGATTTCTGCTTCCCATCGCGGTGCCTCTGCTGTAACCGTTGATAGCTGAAGCACTTTCCTAGAAAAACCTACCTTCTGTACCTACTTTGGCATACATAGGTACAGCTCTGTATAGCTGAGGTCCTGAGGATGTTGGCGTTGCAATACCGGGGGACTGGTGTTTCTTCTCTTGAAGCTGTGTGGTTGTACAGAGAAATCAGAGATGGAACCTATGTATAGGAAGGCTAAGCCAAAGAAAGTTCAGCCTCCTTTCATTCCTCGACATTTTCTACTGTGGGAAACATTTTCCTGACTATAGGGTTCTCATGTAATATTTTATGCTGTCAGAATTCCCACTTCATCTCCTAATTTCTTGTACTCAGTCTTCTGGAATTGGCTCGGATGTCTCAAAAGACGGATGAATACTGCCCATTGGGCTTGCCATTGATTAACCTGGTGCTGAGTAAGGTGAATGGCATATGTGTTTTTCATATCATTTACCAGAGGTGTCACTTCTCCCACTGTGAGTATCTGGATTTTGGATCTCTCCACAAACCTTCCCAAGGCCCAGCCATTAAAGAGCCTCTATTCAGTGCAGTCTATATTCCATAGGGCTGAAGAACAGAAGTGCCCACTATTATGGCAGTTTGTCTGCATTTGGGATTTTCTTTAAGGGTTTGGTTTTTTGGGTTGTTTTTGAGAAACGGTAGTTGCTCATACTTGATAAGTACATTTGAAAGGTAATTACATTTGAGCCTGAATAGCTGACATTCTTCTCAAAAAAATGCTAGAAATAAACTTAATTTATATTGAGAGGGACCTGACCACACTGTAACCAAAAGTAGTGCTTAGCACCCTTTCTTATTTTTCAAAAATGCTTTGCCATGATAAGCATACAAGAGGTATTCTTTAATATGGATACTCTTCCTGAGTATCTCAGTTGGTTGTGGCTTTACAGCATGTATTTATTAAGACATGGAAACATTACGAAAATTAATTTTTTCTTCTCTTGCCCACTTTACTGATGAAAATATGAAAATCTCTGTTCACTTGGAGCCATTCTGCTGATTGCTTAGGTATTGCAATGTAGAGGTCATTCAGTGTTACTTTTGAAGGTAGATCAAGCTAGCTTTGGTGCTAAAAACTCTTTTGCATGTTGACATAGGAGAACAACTTATAAGGAAGACAGTACCAAGAAATGCTTCCAGGTAAAACAATTTCCTTTTGTTTTTATGTAGGTTACCTCTTCAAAGTTCATTTCATTGCTCTTCTTACCCCCTTAAATGTATTTTAAGGAAATGAATATGAAATGAAGATGCAGACTGAAAAAGGCCACTGCCAAGCACTTTCTGTTACCATTCTCTTTTAGAACAGTTGGTTTGAACCTTGAAAAGAAGAAATACTGCTCTGTGCCTTTAGCTTTTGATGCTATGGGTGTTTTATAAGATTGCCAAGCACATATCAAGAAGGAATATTTAAGTTATTTGAACACTCTAGGGCAGACAAACATATTGACATCTAAGACTGAACCCATTAGATTAATGTACTTAAAATGCTATATCACATAACATTAATATAATAGAAATGGTTGTTCTTGCAGCTCATATCAGTTCTCATCTATATCAAGCATCTTGGATCTACAAACTCCCTCTGCTGAGACTTAATTCACAGCAGTGAGGGAAATACTCAAATTGATGAGTATCTCCCTAAAACATCAGCTTGCACCCATAAACTTTTCTTGGTGACAAGTTGTCATAGTTTTAATCCCAGCTGGAGATGAAACACCATGAAGCCACTCACTTAACCCCCCCTTTCTGCCCCCCCACCTGGTGGAGTGGGGAGGAGAATCAAAGTAAAACTTGTATGTTGAGAGCAGTTTCGTAATTCAAAATAAGGTAAAATACAGCGCTCACAACCCAGAAAGCCAAACGTGTCCTGGGCTGCACCACAGGAAGTGTGGTCAGCAGGGGAGGGAGGGGATTCTGCCCCTCTGCTCTGCTTTGGTGAGACCCCACCTGGAGTGCTGCATCCAGCTCTGGGGTCCTCCGCACAGGAAGGACATGGACCTGCTGGAGCAAGTCCAGAGGAGGGCCACCAAGTTAATCAGCGGGATGGAGCACCTCTCCTACAAGGAAAGACTGAGAAAATTGTGATTGTTCAGCCTGAAAAAGAGAAGGCTTTGGGGTGACCTAATTGCAGCCTGCCAGTACCTTAAGGGAACGTGTGGAGAAGATGGAGTGTATTCCCAGGAGCATGTAGTGAGAGGACAAGTTAATGGGTTCAAATTGAAAGAGAGGAGGTTTAGATTAGATATCAGGAAAAAGTTCTTTACCGTGAGGGTGGTGAGGCACTGGAACAGGTTGCCCAGAGAAGTTGTGGCTGCTCCATTCTGGGGGGTGTTTAAGGCCAGGTTGGATGGGGGTCTCAGCAACCTGGTGTAGTGGAAGGTGTCCCCGTCCACAGCAGAGGGATTGGAACTAGACGATCTTTAAGGTTCCTCCCAGGCCAGGCCATTCTATGAATCTGTTATTTTATTAGTCTATGATTCTATTACATTTCTTGTAACATACTTTGTAATTTTGTACTTCTGTACATATTGTGCTCTTATTGAAGGTTGTATTTTTAAGTAAACATATAATTCTAACCTTATATCTTATCTTGAAGTGGACTCTTAGTGATTTACCACAACTCAAAACTATATTCCTACAAGTTCTCAAATCCTTAGCAAGTAGAGTCTGAACAGTTGCAATCAAAGAAATCAACACTTTTCTTCACAGTAAAGAAGAGAGCATCTCTGAATGCACTGTCATGGGAGCTCATTTCAGGGTTACTTGGTTAGATGGTTTGCTATCAAGTTTGATTGCCATGCAGCATTTGATATGGGATATGATGTGCAACTGGGAATCCTTTTGTGCTTCCTATTTTGTAGGATTCTAGTATCAATAGCTACTTTGGGGGCTTAGTGTCCATTTCACTTCTTTCTGTACATATATTTCAGCAGTATTTACATTAAAGAAAAAAATAGAGTGTTTTGTTGGGGGCTTATTTTTGCCCTGGTAATTTTGCTGGTTTCCCTCACTCAGGAAGTCTTGGTGAAAGGAGGAAAACTGGAATTATCAAAACCAGTGCACTCTCAGTGGGTTCAGGTATACTGAGGTTCTGTACTGAAAAGGTTTGCATGGAGAAATATTTAGGGCTATAGAAAGATATGTGATACTTTACATATAAATTGATTTTTTTAAAGGAAAAGGTTAGCTTTCAGGAATTTGGGGGAGGAGTCAATGCAAATTATATTTTGTTGACTTCTGAACAAGCTCAAAAATTAAATTATAAAAGATAAAATTATAAAAACCAAAGACATTTGGGAAAACATGTTTGCACAAAATACATAGAAATCTGTAGTTAAAACAATAAACCTTAAGTTTCAGAACTTTGACAAAAGTAGAAGTTTAGAGTCTTTCATGCCTGTAATGTTTCAGAAACTGTGAAGAAAATATTTTAATACTGGTGAAATGTGCAGTGGATAGCATTTTATTTTCTGTGAAGTGTTAGGATCATCCTTTCTTTTTAATAATATATGATAATGTTTAATAAAAGTGTTCTGGATATGGAGCCAACTCTAACACAAAGCTCTCAAACTAATTTTGGGGCCTTGGGGGCTTTTTTTAGTTTTGTTTTTTTTTGGGGGGGGGAGTTGGGGTTTGTTTGTTTGTTTTTGTTTGCTTGTGTGTTTGTTGTTGTTGTTGTGATATTATGGTTTGGGGAGTTTTGTTGGTGTTTTCCATCACATTTTTTTACTTAGGGATGTTGATTATGTTTCTGTAAAATAACACCTTGCGGAGTATAGAAGATTGTTCAGAGATTATGGTATAGAAAAACTGATAGCTCAGCACCAGCCCTATGTTCTTTGAGAAATGAAATGAAGAAGCAATATCCAACCGACTAGCAACCCCTTTTTTTCCCTTACTGAAGGGCATAACCTTCTCTTGTCTCACTTTAAGAAGCTGTGCCAAATCGTGTTACCTCATCCTGTACCACACTGTAGATTTACTATGATTAAAAGAGCTAAGAAATTTTATATAACTAAAAAAATCCTGCTGGTCGGGGACTTAGTGCATTTTTTGAAAGAAATGTTAATGTTTTGCAGGTCTTTTTTCCTAGGCTTTAAATTTCCTGTAATCCTTGCTTCTTTTTGTTGGTTTCTTCTTACATGTCTCATTGCACTTCCAATTCTCTCCTGTCTTCTCTCCCACTGTCTGCCTCTGTCCCTCCTTCTTCTTTTCCTATCCTTCATACAAAGCCTTCATGGTAAAGGCTTGATGCCTCTGCATAGTAACTGGAGAACTTGAATGAGCAGCCGAAGTCAGATACTGAAATGGGAATGTGACTAGTTTTCCTAGGCAAAATCCATGTGAGAAGCCAGCTCTTGCTGCCTTCTGCCACCCACCACCATGTCCAGAGAGCAAACACACTGTTCTTTGCTGCTGCTAGCCTGGTTTTCACACCAGTTGCTGGCCTTCCTTTTCTATGACTAATCTGATCCTTCACTGAAAGCAATGCAATTGTTGCTAAGGATTGATAATTATAACAACCCCCTTCAGGGGTTCTTTGTGATAGCTCTGCAGCTACACTCCCTAGCTCACCCCTTAAAACTTCACAAGTTCTTTCAGCTCAGTGAGATTTGAAGAATATTTTACTGAAAACCTGGGATAGGTCTTTATCCAGTATGTATACTCCTAAGACAGAAGGGGGGATTAATATTTTGCCAAGAGTTAGTGTTGGAGTTGTACATAACAGGGAATGTGCCTTGGATTAGTTACCAGCTCAAACTTTGTAGTGGAAATAGGAATGCCCATTTATGTGTACCAGAGCTGCTTGCAATATGATGCTGTTCAGAGTGTTTGGGAAATCTTCACAGGACAGTGGTATTAACTTGGGAAAATTACCTATTTGAAAAGAAATTCGCTCAGGAAACATGGCACTGGAAGCTGCAGAGAAACATCCTTAATTAAAAACTGAAAAAGAAGTTTTCTGGTGGAGATGATGACAGGATAAAGACAACTAGCTCTGTAAGCAAAGTGATTTTTGGTGCTTTTTGAGCCCTGTGGTTCTTGCAAAAGCTCCTGCAGTTTTGGTAAATAAAAGGGCTCTTGAAAGAAGCCCATGCCATTGTAGTTTTCTGTTGCTAATGCTAACAATTGTCGTCCCCCCCCCGCCCTCCCCCCGGAGTACAGTTAACCCATTTTAATAAGAACAAAAGTCCTAAGTAACTACTTTTAGCTTCTGGTTACTGAGTAGGAGTGAAATGGAAAAGAAGATTACTTTCAGGACAGAGTTGTTATTTCCCCACAGTAATTTTAAGCAGCATGTCAGAAAATATTGGGCTAAGTATTCTATGTTATACTTTCTGTTTTCTAACCTGAACCTGAGATCTGTCTGTTATTATTGTTGTACACATCTAATTTCAAGCAGGACAGCCAAAGTTCCTAGTTACCTGTTCAATTCTCAGTTTTCAATTACACAAACAGCATGTCATGTTTCCCAGTGTGTAGCCATATAGGTCTTTCTGAGCATGACAGGAATGAATACTCACTGAGAATTCTAATCTCAACAACTATGCAGCAGATCTTATTTCCTCTTCCTCCTGCAAAGCTTTGAAGTTTGAATCACTATTAAGGATAACAGGTTTGAGTTTTAAATCCTTTAAAATCAGGTCAAGGAACCAACACCTTGTAAAACCAAGATTAAAGAGCAAGTGATAATGTTTAATCCAATTCTGTTAGATTTTACAACAGAAGAAACACATAAGCAGTGGTGCTGCATTTTATTCCAAGACCCAGATTTGTTTGCTGTTCCTTCCCCAAGCTATATTAAAAATATTAAAGCTTGGCTGCAGTAAATGTTTGTATAGCGCTTAACTTTTAACTTCCTGAAGTATACTTTATGATTTCTGTCGCTGTAATACATAAGTACTTCATAGACTGGTTGGCTACATTGTTAAAGCTTTCAAATCCTCTCTGAGGCACGCAGTCTGGTTAGCCCCATTATGCTGATGAGGAACTAAGCATAAAGTTATGTATAAATCTTTTGCAAGCAGATATCTCACTCTGCTGGGCCAACAAATAGCCTCCTCAGTTGGATCTTTAGGAAAAGTCAATGTACTTTAGCACTTTGACAACTGCTGAAGCAGAATGCAGACAGACACTACTTATCTCTGCTTGCAGGAGGTTGTGTGCACAGCTGCAGAGAAAATCAAAGTAGGAACTAGGATTTCAGCACTGGACACCTACATCTGAGGCTACATGAGTACCTGATATTCTTTTTCTCTGGTGTTGTGTAAAATGAGACAGAGGTACTTGCTTGCCACAGGCAGCAATAAAAATAGTCGTATAGTACTGAAGGGCAGCAATATGAAATGCTGCATATAATGGGATTTCCATACCCATATGCATTAAAGGGATGAGTTGTCACCTTTTATGGCCAATACATGCTCTGGAAGTGTACAGAAGCATTCTTTTCCTCTCCGGTTACTGTGATTTCACTCACTTTTATTATGCATGGTAGCAAGTCACTATCTTCTCCAGAGGTAGTGGCCCAATGGTAATTGAAATAACATATGGAATCTCATCATATAAGGCCTTTCCATAGTTACAGCTTATTTCTGAGACAAAATCACTACTTATTTCCTTAAATTTTAAGCCACCATTGCTTATATGGGCTGCCTAAGTGCTTCTGGTTTTAACCACACAGTCAGAGATCCGGGCTTTTTGGCTTCTCATGATAGTACATCAGAGACACTTAGCAGTGATAAATAGGTATCTCTACCATGCATCATCAAGCTTAAAAATATTTTTAAAAAAGAGAAAATTTGCATAGGATTAGACATTTCTTGTGCTAAGTTTTGACTTTGTGCTATAGAAGAAAAAAACCCAACCAAACCTAAAAACAAACAAACAAATAAACATAGAATTCAGGAGTTAATACATATCTCTTTTCCTTCTTGTTTTGCTATTCTGTCTACATTTCGGTTCTTAGTAGCTTTTGTTTTGGGATGTATGTCTTTGGAAGAACCAGATGTTACATCACAATTGCTGTTGATTTCTCATAGGGGATCACACTGTTGTAAAATCCTAATTACACATGTTTTTCACAGTTCCCGAAGCTAAATGATGGTTTTTGCTACTGCAACTTCTTTGTTTCTTTCTTTCTTGCACACTGTGGGAACTTTACATCTTCCAGCAAAAATGTACTTGAAATATACAAATTCAGTTTCATGGCTAAAAAAAAAAGTAAAAGGCTGTTTTCTTGGCTGAGATCCCACTACCGGCTGGACCTGGTTAGTTATGCTCACAGAGAACATCTTCTGGTTTGGTCTCATTTCAAAGGACTCCAGTTGCACAGCCCAGGCAAGACCATCCTGCCATGTGGAAGAAAGTGTGATTTTTATGTGCATCGAAAGCACACACCTGATCCAAAGTAAAATATCTGAGGTAGATCCCCCCCTGAAATGTAGATAATAGTGTCCCCAGATAGACACAAGCTTCCTTCTTTTGGCATCTACTAGATTATCACAAGTATTAACTCTTACAAGTAGTGGTGTTTTGGAATGGATGGGAAAGCGAGATCCCAACCTCACCTACAGGATATGGATGAGTCCACCTGAGCGTGCTGTCAATTTGCTAAGTTATGTCAGAAAGTGGCTTAAGTAAATACTGTAGAGCAGGAAAGGAGGAATCTCATATGCAAAAGAGATTACAAAAAGATGACAATGCAACCTGATTGAGAAACTAGTCGGTACTTGGACAGAATATTTTATGAAATGGTAAATTTTCCAAAATATATTTTGCCTCAGTTATACCTACAAAAATGTGGAGCTTTTTCTTGTAAATTTTTTTATATGTGAACCAAATATATGAAATATGTTATGTAAAATAAGGACAATTATCAGTGTAAACAAAGTCTGTGTTAGCATCATAAGTAATAGATTAGAAAACTGGCTCCATTTTAGTTAGAAAACTGGCTTCATTTTATTCTGTGCATATTTCTTGTTGTCATAGGCAAATAATTTGTCTTGAAAATAGTTATAAATATTTACAGAAATAGACAAAAATATTTTATCCATTACAATTTAATGAGTAAAAAAATGCGTCTGTTTTTGTCTACCAAGGGATCACTGTCTTCTCCTAACTAACAGAAAGGTAACTAGACAGCAAAATAGTCTTTCTTTTATGTGTGTAATATGGTGTTGCCAGTGTTTTCCAAACATCACTATATTAATAGGTGAGGATTTTTTTTTTTTTAGCCATTTGTAATGGAATATTTTGTATAGATAATACCAGTTTTCAGGGTAAATCAAAATACCATAGGTCTTCCATGTCTAAAGCACAAACTTCCCTCCTTCTTCCTCAGCTTTATTGTCCAGTTGCTTTTATTGGAAATTTTGTGCAGAAACTCTCTATTCTGTTTAATAGAAATAATCTAATTCATAGACAAGCTATATTAATGGCCTTTTGTTATTATGCCTCTTTTATCCATCATCTTAAATCCCTCTATTTTCTCCCTGGTGTTTAATGCTCATATGCACTAGAGAATAATCATATCTGGCCCTATCCCAGCCTTCAAAATGTTAAGTTAAGCTTGACATGCTCTTCTAGAGTCCTGTGCTATGACAGGTTCTCTGTTCTTTTGCTTATCCCAATGATCACATGAAAATGACCAATGAATCCCTTGTTGATAATTTTAATTTGTTATTATATTTCTTTCCAAAGTGTTGAGAAGACAACCTTAAATAAATTAAATCCATTCATTGCACATTCCTTTCAATTGACCTTTCTGCCTGTCCTTATTTTAATAGAAAACCAGATTCCCTAACTAGCAAATAACCCCTGCACAATTATGACATTCATAAGCTGTGGGTCTAATCAAATGAACATCAGGAGGCAGCTGTGATTCACCAGCTTGTTGCTGCCTACTGGGACTCTTTTCTCTTTATCAGCCATCAAATCAGCAACTGCTAGAGCTGTTCACACAAATGTAACTCCAGTACAAGTTTCACTTTATTTTAATCCAGCTCCAGCACAACAGTTCCTTGACAGTTTGTTTCCCAAACTGCTATCACCTACTATATTTTCCAGCTACAGGTCAACAAGGTCTGTTTCATGGAAAATCCCAGAACTAATAGTTAGCCTGAAGTTAGAAACAATGTTTCTGTTCCCTACAGGGAATGGCTGGTGTCACAAAAGTAGATTTGCTGGTCAGTCAAACCAATTAGCACATGCCTACTTGCCTTTCCTATCTCCCAGGATTTGCAAAGTGTCCTGTCATCTTGAGCTATATTACCAAGACTGTGATTGTCATTTTTTAGAAACATTGACCAAAAGTGTGACTGCCAGAATCAAAATCCCAATGGTAATGCCATAAAAAGAACAAACACAACTACCAGAGCTAACATTTTGGTTTGGCTTGAGTTTTTGTTTTGTTTGTTGTTTTTTTCTTCCTTTATAGAAAGGCTTCAGAGGCTCCCATAGTTGAAAACAGCTTCTAATATTCTTGAACGCCCTTGGAAGGGAAAATTTGGGAGCATTTAACATGGACTCTTAACATCAGACCAAGTTTTATCTGAGCATTCTGGATAGGTCAAGTAAATAAAAGGGCTGAAGACTTTGACAGATAATCACAACCTTAGCTTTCAAATAGGAAGAGCAAACACTGAGTGGGTTTCACATGACTGTGTACATTGTGGACATCTTCACTGCTAACTCTTGGTATTTTTATAGTCAATTAAGACGAATAGGCACTTCAGGGTGCAGTTTCTATGCCTCTATGTTGCATTCCACATCTGCATTCTAAGAAGCACTAACTAAACTCACTAACAGAATAGGAACTCTAATGTGACCAATTTGGATACAGGTATCAGCACTAACAGCATGGCAAGCTAGGTGATGTGAAACCAATATTTTAAATTAAGTCACAAATCAAACCTTTTCCCAAACTCACTCTTTGCTGTATAAATACAGACTTGTTGAAATGAATACTGTATTATCTGTGCTCCTGTGTCATGAATTGTGACAAACTAATGGAAATAGGAATTCCATATCAGAGAGCAACTGTGTCTTTACTGAACCATGCAGAATTAGCACAAGCTTCACCCACCTTTATACCTTGTTAGTGAAAGGAGGCACATGTGCACATTTCTCCCCCGTGCGGTACAGTTTACATTAGCTGAATACAGAATCGTAGAACAGTTAGGGCTAGAAGGGGCCTTAAAGATCATTTAATTCCAACCCCCTTGCCATGGGCCCCTGCTACCTTCCACTAGACCAGGTTGTTCCGAGCCCCG
This sequence comes from Struthidea cinerea, assembly GCA_013397865.1. NCBI lineage: Eukaryota > Metazoa > Chordata > Aves > Passeriformes > Corcoracidae > Struthidea > Struthidea cinerea. The sequence goes on along the minus strand of VZTI01001217.1, from coordinate 468,760 downwards.
TCCAACCTGCCCTTGAATACTTCCAGACATGGTGCATCCGCAGCTTCCCTGGGCAACCTGGTCCAGTGCCTCACCACCCTCACAGTGAAGAATTTCTTCCTGATATCTTGCCTAAATCTACCCTTTTTATGGGTAAACTCTACTATGAAAGGAGAAAGGAAAGGAAAGTTTGGGCATTTTTTTTCTAGTTTTATCAGTAAAACAAAGATATTTTTACTAGCTTTTACCTCTACTAATTTTAGCAGTGTTTTTCTTTTCTTATTTACAAGCTGATAATTGTAACCTGGATTCTTTGTAACTATAATAGATAACCACATAGGGAAATGCTATTCTTTATCACTCTCATTAGGTATTTCACCAGAGATAGTTTAGAAGTCCTGTATTAGGAAATAAACGTTCAGAACAAAAAAAGGAAAGGTGAGTCATAAGAGGTTAAGAACTAAATGAAAATTTAACATTCAGTCACTGACTATAAAGATGTAAAGTACTATTGATGATGATGAATGAAGAAACATGGCTATCTAGAAATAATTAATCAGTCAGAAATTCTGATTAAGTATTTGTAAAAATAAACATTTTCTTGCCATTTAGGCACTTTTATGGAAAGGAATTAATTTTAAAATTTTGTAGTCTATACAGTTAGAAGAGGCCTAGAATGCATGTTACTCCAGGGTGGTCAGTTTAAGATTTTTACCATTACTTTTTTTTGTCATGAACAGGTTTGCACTTAAAGTTTACAAGTGTGGATCTCAGTAACAGTAGTCTTAAAAGATGTCAATGAGTTGGTAATCATGTCTATTTTTAAGAATCATAGATTTATTAATTTCTGAAGTTCTGTGAAAAATATCAATATATATTCTAATTGATGCACAGTTCTGTATTTTTAGGCTTACTTCCCAAAGTTTGCTGTGGTTAATTACGTTAGTGTTTCTAAAAATGTATAATGCTAATTTTTAAAAGTTGTGTCTCTAGCACATGCATAAACATCCACATATGGGAGCATAGCATGGAAGATATATAATAATGTTAGGGTGTTCAGGTAGGTATTATCTGTTTTCTCCAAAGTTTTAGAGTCACATAATCTTGTAACACTGACTTTACCGGGTAAGTCATATGTTAGGAGTCATGATGAGTGGGGAATGAGAAAGAATCAACTGCTTTGATTCTGTGATTCTGCACAGTTCAGGTTGATCTTGGCCTCTTCCTCCGTTCCTGGGTTCCTGGGTTTAATTTGTTTGTTTGTGGCGCAGGTTTTTGTGGAAGTTATTTTTCCTGTGTGGAAAGGGTCAGTCACATGCTTATTAAAAACTAATTACAATTCTTCCTAATTGATGGCGATCTTCTCTGGTTTGGATAGTGATGGGTATAATCTTTCCTTCAAGGTTCCAGACTTCCAGCTCCAAAAGAACTGTGTGAATGATATTATTTCTATAATTTAATATAAACATTGGATTTTATTTTCTAAATGCTTTTCTTTCTCCTTTTATTTATGCATATCTTGCATTATTAACATTTTTAGCGAACTTTCATGGAAAAAAACCCTGTATGCTTTACTCAAAATTAATAGTATATGATCCCCATGGCAGGGGGTTTGGAACTAGATGATCTCTAAGGTCTCTTCCAACTCAACCATTCTATGATTCTGTGATTCTCTGTGTGTATGTGAGTTACTATGCTGAGGTAGCCCTTAGTCTGAAAACCCCACATGATAATTCCATCATTTCATTAAGAGGCATGGTGAAGTGAAACTCTGTCTTGGTAGTTATATGGAGAATAAATCTTGCTAGAGGTCTGCAATGGTTGCTTTGTGTCCACATGGTGAATTGAAGAGACCATGGAAGCTTTGGCTCATATTGCTGACCTTGTAGCACATCTATTAAAGAGAACCGGATTCCAGTTGCAGGACTTGATGTGCAAATGAGAAGCAGAATGGAACAGCAAATGCATAAAAGACCTGACAGCTTTGAAAGGTAGGAAACAGCTCTGGCACTTCAGAGGACCAGCACCTTCCTTTTTCCCTTCTCTGATCTTCAGAATCTCCTTCCCCCCCAAGCCAAGCTCCAAGGTGCATAAGAGACAGTCTCCCACATCACATCATTAAAACACCCTCAAGGAATTTAAAAGCATGTCATTAGCAGTTTCCTGAAATAGTGGATAAAAAATAAAATAGAAATCAATTCAAATGCCACGATCAATATGTTCTTAGACAACGTAGGAAAGGAAAAGGAATACTTTTCAGGATGGTTTTTGTTTCCTTCAGAAATGACAGAATAATTTACAACAGCGAAAGCATATAAACAGTTTGTTTTCTGAGCTTTTTAAACCTGTGTTTAAAATCCTCTTTAATAACAACTGTGACAATTACTTGTTATTGTAATGAATTGTTGTCATTTTGTAGTTTAGGATAGATATCATTTGTGGGGCAGCAGTTTATCATCAAATCCACATCTGTTCATTTGTTTGTTTATGATCTGAAATTATGAGGTTATTAGTTTAAGAAATATGGTTGGGTTCTTTGGTTTTGTATGTTTTTTTTTTTTTCAGTTGTTAATGTCATTTGACCAAAGTTTTACCAGACATGTGAGCCTAAGATGATATGTTCCTTAAGCACAAGTTTACCAGCAATGTGCATTTTGATTCTGCATAACTTTTGCAGCATTTGCTCAAATGCCTGTGGCCAAAGAAAAAATTGATCTCAGAATATTGTGCTAACAAGAAGCATTGCCAAATGATAAAATATTAATTCTTTTATTTTATATGCAGATATGAGAGAAGCAGCAATTACCCCTACTTTAATTGTTTCATAGATGAGTGCAATTATTATGTTATTCATTCCATTTGCAGACTGAATGTAAAAAATAACATCAACATCATATAGTCAGACAGTTCATTTTAAAGTAAACCTTACCAATGTTAGATATATTAAAGCAATAAACCAAGAGATTAAACTTTCATAAACTGTAAGAGCTCATTGTTTTGTAAATGGATGTATAACGTTTGTAGCTCAAATGAAACTGTAAAACTGACTGGGTGCTTTAGTCTTTCTGCAAACTTTTGATTTATCTTTTTAATCACTTGTTAGCTTTTTTTAATGGCAATTAAGCACTGGAAATGGGATTCAGTCTTCTTGCTGCATTACTCTTCTCTCATTGAACTGCTGTCATTTCTTTATGATGACAAGCAATTTAAAGGTGCAAAAACAAGCCAGTTAAAGTGCATGTGGCTCCTGCTGTTATAGGTGTTTGTTACCAATGAATGAAGTGATAGCTATTGTTGGAATGTGAGATTTATCTTTCTTTGTGACTTGTGCAGCAGAGAGTGGAATGGGGTACCTTTGAAAAGCTGTTATGAAGAGTCCACAACCACAGAAAGGCTGTAGCTAGGTTTCCTGTCTGTAATACCAGAGTTAATATTAGGGAAATGTTAAATAAAATTTGTTAGCTAGATTGCAATTTTGAACCTTACTACAGCTACAAATAAAAGAATGCAGTACAACAGGTGTTAAGGGCCAATCCGTTACAGGTATCTGCTGATGTTCCAAACAGGATTTTTAAAAACCTACCTAATACTTAGTTAAACATAATTAAGAAAATGAAATATGATAAATGATAAAGACCATAACTGCTCTAAAATAATTCAAATTCTATATAAGTGCTTCCACAGGTACTGTGACACATATTGCTAGCAGTAGCTATACCTAGGATCGGGAAGCAGTTCCTGGGAATCCCCATAGTTTTCCAACTATGTCTTACAATCAACCATCTTCCTTTTTTTTTTTTTTTTTTTTTTTTTGGGGGGGGGGGGGGGGGGGGGGGGGGGGGGGGTTT
>VZTI01001217.1:445807-464912 GCA_013397865.1 Struthidea cinerea | reverse complement strand
TTTTTTTTCTTTTTGAGGGAGGGAGGCAGGGAGGGAGGGAGAGATGGTGCCTAACAAAAGTTACTAGTACATTCTTTGCCCCCTCTGTCATGTTATTGCTTCAGGGCTAACAGGACTAAAGAGTGCTAAGAACATATTTTGTCACTGAACAAATCTGTTGACTCAAACTGCCATTTTTTGTGTTGACTTCTAAGAGTCGAACAGCACCCTAGAGAAAACTACTCTCTGGAAGAAGAAAAGTAATAACAACAGCAGAATTTCACTTCTCATTTCCCACTGCCATCCAGCCACATAAAAATATTTTCTATCTCTACCTAGTCCACATTGAGGAGAGAATTTTAACCTGGGAATATTTCACTGCTAATAGGATTGAGTCTTTCATATTTTTAAATGCTAAATGCCCACAGTGACTTTTTGTTTCTTCCTTTGCTCTTTATGTCCAATACCTTGTCTCCATTTTTTTTATTAATGCATTTCTTGATTTTCACATTCATGTATTTAAAAAGCATTATTTTAATCTATCATGTCGATTACTATCTGCATCCGTTAATGTTTTTTTCTGCCAAATATAATCAGCCTAGCTCTGCAAATAAGCATGACCTAAAAATAAACCAGAGAATTTACATCCAGATATCATGGAAGAAGGCAGTAAATCCTGAAATAGCATCAGCTTCAAATTCTGCTTCTTTAGATGACTTTCCATCCACAATTTGCATCAGTCAGTCTGTGCGTTGCTAGGACATCCCTACTTGCCTGGTATTCATTTTAATAATTTTAGTGGTGTGGTGTTTATATAAATTAGAGTGAACAAAGGAGAATTTCAGGGATGAGTCTGAGATTTTGGCTTTCATTTTTTTAGCTGCAGACACTATTTGCATGTAGCTTTTGTGGTATAATTGTTTTCAGTTCTGCTGACATTGTGGCGGGATAGCAGCACAGATAATAACAGATGACGTTCCCTTTTGTGGAAGTTAAGAACCAGCTGATTAATTGTTATTATGTTACACTCTAGAGGAAACATTGTAATTAAACCACAAAAAGCTACATTACCATAATGGTAGGGGTCTGACTTAATCCCACGAAAGCAAGAAAATTCAAAGTTAACGATGAAGAGGGTAATGTTACATGTTTTAGGCCAAGTGCCGCTCTTTGGAAAAGAGCTTAGTCTGACTATTTCTGACTATCGTGGTTGTTTCTCTGTGTGATTAGGGCAGCTGCATTTAAATCAAATTAAGTCCTTTGACTTTTCCTTGTGTGTGCTTGCAGATCAGGCTTTATAAAAAAAGATTATTGAGCAGTCAGCTCAGCAGTTATCTTTGGAACTAGGTCTGATGCTAGATGTCATGCTTCCAGGCAGCTGGTCCTGGCTTTCAACCAGAGGATGAGTGCCTCAGTAATTTTTTTATTTGCACGTTTACTATATTTCCTGACAACCTACCAGACTAGTATTGTTACTTTTATGTGGCATGTTTTGATTTGCAGTAAAATGCTGTTTCTTTTTTTAAAACTTGGAAGAAGAAACACCTGGTTTATTTGAATGACTGCTTTTCTGAAAGCTAAAATTTTCCAAGTTTTAATACATACTCTATTCAGGACATAATTTAAAATTATTTCCACAGTCACACTTCCCTGTCCTGCTTTATGTGTCTTCAGCTTTTTTATCTCCCCCACACAGACTGTCTGAAGATTTCAAAGCCTGTAGGAAGGTGTATGCAGGCATGCTATTAGGATGAAACGTACCAGTAAAAATTCCATAATTAAAAGTTTGAGGCAAGTCAGGGATGAGTCTGACAGGCTGATCACAGTGACTGCTTCCCCATCTTTGCTTGCTCCATCCCAGCCCCTCACTGCTGGAGAGTTACAGCATCTGCCTGCAGCCTGGATTGTTAGTTGTCACACGCATCTCCACAGCAGCTGATTGGGAGCCTTGATACTCCTGAAAGGTCTTGATTTGATGTAGTCCCCTTTTGTGTGAACAATTTAGGTAACGCAGAACTTAATTCTCTATTCTCTGGTCTGTATGATCCTGTGGCAATTTCATAGCCCATTTTGCATCTATTACGGGTAGAAAATTACATGCAGATTGATAGAGTTGGTAGTGAAGTGGCAAAGACAGATGATTACCTGAAAAATTCATATCCTCTAACGAAAAGACTTCAATCCTCAAGTATGGATTCCACCTTGTATGCCTAAAGATTACTTTTGCATACATTTCCAGAAAATGAATGCTTAACTCTTAGTACTGGGGCAAGAGAAAGGAACACGTAAGTGCATAAGTTCCTGAATCGATAGCAGGATTCATATGTAGTCAGTTATTTCTGGAATTTTTGAAAACATGTACTATAAAATTAGTTTCAAGAGCTTCTTACTATAAAGGACAACAGTGACAAGTGAACTGTCTCTATGAAAACTTTATGAAAACAGAAACAGTTTTGAAATATTAAGAACCCATTCAATTATGAAATTTAAACATTGTAAATGGACTCCAGAGATACGATTCCAATTCTAGGAGTAGACTAGTTTATGAGCTGTCATAGCTATAACATCTAAAATGAGAATACATTTTTCATGTAGCTCTAAGGCTTTAAAAACAGTAAAAAAAAATCTTGAACTTTATTTTCCAGTTTCCAGATTTCAGAGCTAGTCCAGTACGCGTTTTAGATGAATATGCCATGAAATCTGTCTTACTTAGTTATCATGCAAACTCATCAACCATTGAATTTTAAATACAGCGTAGTCATCCTTGTTTTGGGAAACTAAAAGCACATAGTCTTACCCTGCAAAGGGTTTTTTATTCTGAACTCTCACTCCTATAATAAATATGCAAGAAGCAAGTTCTGTAGAAAAAAAAAAGACAGGGTTTAATATTTCTGAGCAATTTTTTAAAATTCTTTTTTAATTCCTAGAGCATACTCTTTTTCAGTGCTGTCCTGGATCTGAACATACAACATCCCTCTTTCTGTGAGCTTTCTGTGAGCTCTCATGGTTCTCTTTATGTGTGCTCATGATGTTTTTTCCTCCCCTCACTCTCTCTCTCTCTCTCCTGGAGAGAAGTCCAGCTGCTAGCATCTGCGCACACAAACCAGCCTCCAGTTTCCTGGCTAATTCACTGAGGTGCTGTAGTTTGTGTGTAATTTATACACCTGCAGCTTTAGCTGTCTGGTTTATATGGACCTTTTAATTATTTTTATCCTTGTCCTAAATGAAGGCCAGACATTAAGCTCACTGGCTTCAGTAATATTTGTTCTCTAAGCAGTCTAGTTGTAATAATTTAATTTTGCTCTCTTAAACCATAGAGCTAGGTCAAGTGGTATATTTAATAGGGGCAAGTTACAACCATAAAAGTTGCAGGAAATTTCACCTATTTTGCCTTCATGGGATCCTAATTACTGTATGTAACACCAAAGCTGTCATCTGGAGGAATCCTTTTTTAGCACCTGTAAGAGCCTTATCTTCATGCCTATAGATACCTGACTTAACTATTTGATTTGTAAACATTTTTGCATAGAAGTGCTTGACAAGCACATTAAAAGTGGTTGCTCACAAGCTACAAATCTCTTAAGTTACAGCCACTGCATATATTGCACACCTGGCTGTCATGATGATAGCAAGAGTTTTGCTCTTTGATCTAACAGGAGTTTAAAATTCAACGTTCAAGATGCTTATCATGGTTGTCATTTCTGTGCATTCCTGAAAATGCTAAGAAAAGCTTTCCCAACCATCCAAGCACCGCCCTCCTAAGATGAACTTTTAGTAAAGTTGCCAGCTCCATGCTGAGTGAATACCTTGCTATTTTTGCTAAAGCCAGACCCTTGCTGAACTCTGCCTGTTGGTGCCCACTTAATATGAAATAGTTGGAGCACTGCACAGAAGCCAGATGCAGAAGGACACAAAAACTACATTGGCAAATGATCTGTCAAGTGACCCATGAACAAAATCGAGATTGAGTTGCCCTTTGAAATAAACCTATTTGAATTTTATTATCTCTAGAGCACCTTGTGTCTCTAATCTTGTGAAAGGTTAGTATTCCATCCATCAGAGCAAGATTAGAGCTGTAGTTGATGCCTGTGCTTGATGATAACTGAATGCAGCAGTTGGGGCTGGAGGAAGGGGATTCATTACCATCAGCAGTTCAAAGAAAGATTAGGTAAACATGCTCAGGGAAGACAAGTCACGATATAGACCCCAATACAGTCCAGGTCAGGATAGCAGAAATCAAAGGAGCAGAATACCAGCAAAGATTTAAACCTATTAACAATAATCTAAATGAAGCAATGTTATTCCCATCCTTTTATTTCATGTCACAGATTAGCAGACCCAAATGGCTGCTGCCTACTAGACTGAAATGTTAGTCACTTTCTCAGTGCATCTCCCAAGAAAAAGCTAAGACTAAAGGAATAAATGAGAACATAATAAAAGAAAAAGATCCAGGGCTCGTGACCCTCATATGCATAGATAGAAGTGAAGAATGCAGATTCTGTGTAATAAAATAAAAAAAAAAAGTTCTGTTTTTATTAATTCAGAAATTCTTCCTCTCCTACATCTGGTAAAAAAAAAAGATTTCTCAACTTTAATGTCTTTTTAAAGCTTACCTGACATTTTGGAAAAAGCTTTCGTGAAAAGGCATCATTTTTCTATGTCCTTGTTTTGCCTGAACTTTCTAAATTTTATATTATGCTCTGAATTATATATGTGATTAAGTTAATGACAGTGATGACCTTACTTCTTGTATTAAAAAAAGAAATATGCTTAAATTCTTTATTGTTCTGTGTCAGCTCCAGACCTATGCATTGCTTCAAGAATGTAGAAGTAATTCAAAGGATTAAAATGTGTATATTTTTCTAATCCTTTAATTCCTCTTGGTGGGTCTGGATTTGTGCCTCTGGCTTTTCTATCCGTGCAGAGCAGACCATGTATTTATGTTCTCACATTTGGCTTTGAAGGATAACAAGAAGCCCTTTGGACCTGATGCCAATGTATCAGCCAGCAGCAAAACAACATGAGACTGAATTTTTTATTTGCTGTCAAACTTCATAACATCACAAAGGAAAAAGAAATAGAGGGTAGGTCTGAGATTTTCCAGAGACAGAGGTATGTTAAAGCAGTAGAAATAGTTGCTCTGCAAAGTAGGAACCTGTTTGTTTTTAAATTTACTACACTGTGGGTACTACCTAAGAACTAAAGAAACAAACAACCCCCCCCCCCCCCCAAATCAGCAAAGCAAAGTAAAATAATGCCAAAATAAATTTATATTTGTAATAAATTATGTTGATGCTCAGAGTATAAGAATTCATTACTTTCAGCTAGACTAGAATTATTCAGAGCCTGTGATAGGTATGCAAACTTTGACGGCTCCTCAGAATAAGTAAAAATATTTAGAAAAGTACAATTTTAAAATAAAACCAGGTAGTAGCAACAAGAAGAAAAAAATGTAGGGTATTCATGGTGTTATGAAATATTTTGGTATGAGTCTTGATTCCAGAGACAAAAGCTGCTGTTTCTGTGTAATCAACAAAAAAGATTTTTCAGTACCATCTACAGTTACATTTTCAGCTACTTGAGTTTTACTGTATTAAGGGACTAACAGTATAAACTATACCTAATACACGATATTAATTAAAGTTCTTAATGAATAAATAGGTATTAGGTAGGCAGTATGACACCTGTTGCAGTTACTGTGACATTAAAACACAAAAAATTCAACTAAAATGTATTATACATGCACATATTATGGGCAAGTCAGAGTGAACATATGGTCTTTAGAAGAGAGGAACGTGTGAGTAATAAAATAATGCTTCTTCAGTGAAAATTGAGAATATTTTCTAGATAATGGGTTGAATGAGTGATACAATTTAATGCTGTACCCTAACATAAAAGTCACCTATTGGAAATACATTTCTAATTATATGGTTTGTAAATGTGGAAGCACTTAAAGTATAAGGCTATCTAGGCTGCATAAAATTATAATGTACTTATGAAGTTTATTATTATGGCAGAGGAGCAGGGTAATGAGTCTCACCTAACATGTACGTACCTAATATTTACATTGTTCAGAAATTATCAGTGTTTTATTGTGAGTTTGAAAGTCCTTCCACAATTACTTAGGTCCTCATAAAAGAATGTTGAGTGTTGTGTCAATTAAAAAGCAGAAAGTGTGTTCTCCCGTGTCCTTTTAAAAGGAATCCCTGTTTCTTCATCCTGTACTGTTTGCCTCTAGTTCTGTCCAATGTCTGACTGTTTCTCCCAAATGACTAAGTATATATACATTAGGGAAACTAATGAAGAAAGAAAATATTGGGTAAAATAGTTTACAACAATCTCTTACAATAAGTATTCATTTTGCTTCTGTGTCTCACCAGACCACTGAAAACTTTAGTCTTTCAGATAATACAGTAATGGAAGACCTAAAATCACTTCATCAACCAATAACACATATATTCATATATGCATTAAATGAAAATACTGGCCCTGATCCAGTGGGGTTGATATAAAGGACAGGCTCCTGCGGGATGTTAAGGGGAGCTCCCATTTCAGAGCTCAAGCCAGACTTCTGATCTAAATCTTTCTTTCTCTCCCTATGGAGAACATAAAGGCAGAGCTGGAGCAAGGCTCCATGCCAAGGTTCCTTGGTTGGGTATCGGAAGTGAATCAATGTGTAGCCTGGACATTCAGTTTTTGAGACCCTTGTTCTGCCTGTGTGTTCAAGGGTGATGGTTTTGGCAGTATTGATAGACTGTATCTGAGGAACATCTGGAAGCTGAGCTCTCTTCTTATCATTTTGTCTGTTTCATTCAGTTGCCATTTCCCTGTTTCGTTATCTTCTCTCCAACTATTATTGTCTTCTCTAATTTTGCTTTCCTGTTTCACCTGTTCTGCCTCATTTGTGCTTATCCTCCCGTATTTTAAGGTTTTTGTAGTAGTGTAGTCCAGGAAAACAAGTACAAGGCCTCTAGTCAGCACAGGTCATCCTGGCGCCTTCACTGCCTGCTTGCCAGTAGGACTCATCATCTTTTCAACTTCTTCTGCAAATATGATCTCAGAGGGCTGTAATTCTCAACTGGCAAGGTTTATATGAGAAAAGAAGTTAGTGGGGGTTTCTTCCTGAATGTGCCACAGTGTTAATGTTAAGGCCAAGCAAGCTGGAGAAACATCCAAGTATTACACAAGGAAATAGTGTCCAGCAATAATTCTAGGGACTGGACCGAAAGACGTTGCCACCAGAAGTGACACAGAGTCTCCGCTTCCAACTCACTAATGTGCAAAACATGGCCTATGCCTACGCTTCCCCATCAAGCTCTCAGGTAAAAACCATGTAATGTGAGGATTACATATGTCTGAGAGAGAGGGATGAAAACTGTATAGCAAAGGTGGCAGGCAATAAGGTCTCAAGATTGCAGAGAAGCAGCACACGGCAGAAGGCCTGGAATTCCAGTGACTTCTGCACAAAAAACCCCTACCAACAGACAAATAAAAACCCTATACAAAAATCCAGAAATAGTTTTTAAATCTCCTAGCTCTCACTGAGCCACTCCACTTCTCGCAGAACCTTAGGAAGCAGTCAAGTACATTGTTTGCTTAGAGAGTCAACAGCTTGTGGGTTCACTGAAATACTCCTGTCAATATGTTCAATTGACGCCGTTGGGGGCAGCCCAAGGCCACACAGCATCGACTGCGGACGTCCTTGGTAGCCGCAGCAAGCGGAGAAAGCTGGCTCCTTCTTAAGGGGCGAGCCCCAAACAAAGGTGGTGAAAAGGCATCAGCAGAGGCAAAGGATGAGAGAGGAGTCTTTTGTATGGGTTCCCACTGACTTATTGCAGATGGAGAGTCCAGGGACAAAAGACGAGGGCATGAGAGGTTCCAAGGTTCTTATACTCAGGAGGAAGGGGATGGAACAAAAGGAAGCAACCAATGGGGATTGACTGTGGGGGAGGAGCCAACAGGGGAATATCCAATAGGGATAACTTAGGGGAGGGGGTTACATGAGTCAACCAATGGGGTGTCGAAGAAGGGAGAACTTTCCAGAACTAATACATAGGCAATTGAGGCAAGTGCATAAACATGAGCTTATACATAAAACTGGGTGGGGAACTCCTAAACCAATAAATTTGAAACATGTAAACTAAGAACCATTGGGAACATGGGAACTTGCTGTAACTGAGGGATGAGAATTAGACCTCTGTGTTCTGGAGGCCTGTCCACCAATTCCTTGACTGTTCTGTTGTAGTGGCCATCTGCCCATGCACCGCAACATCTCCCCCTCTGTTTTTTAGAAGAGATTGGTTACGGCTTGGACTAAATAGTTCTTGAAACAACTTAAACAGAACAAGAATAAAAATTAATATAAAGCAAAGTATTGACTTAACAATGGAAGCACCCCATCCTGACATCTCAAAGTTCTTGAACAAGTTGTTTAACCAGTCCTCCGTCTCCTGCTGGATCTTCCTGATGTGATTTTTCATTTCTCGGAGCGTCGCATGAATGCTCTTGCTGTTTGATGATAAATTGAAGCAACAGAGTCCCTCAACGTCCTCGCATCCATGCCCATGGACAAGCAGCAGATAGTCTATGGCCGCTCAGTTCTGCAGCGTGGGCCACCTGGTGGTCTCTTCGTCCTCCAGCAGTTGGCTGATGGCGTAAGAGGTCAGGTTGGCCAGCCTCGTCAGCCAACACTCCAAATGGGAAAGTTCCCGTAGGGCTTTTGCTGCTGCTGTCCATGGCACAAAAATGGATGCAGCTGCCCTCTGTGAATGGGACCAGGCGTGGACTTCATCATCACACTTTGGATCCAATTGATGTGCCTATCTTTTTGGTTGTGCCGGTTGTGCCTGGTTCTTCAAATTAAGAAGCTGGGTTTTGTTGGGGGCGAGCAATGAGAGCCGGCCAGGCGTGCAGGGTCCTCCTAGAAGGTGGGATGGGATGCCGGCCCAAGATCTCCTTCCACATATTAAAAATATCCCCTTAGGGAGTTCCCTGTGGTGGGCGCTCGAGGCAGAGGTGGGGACTCTGCATAGAGTTGAGACGCCTGGGTGAGATTGCACCAATTTTTAAATTTGTAATAATCTGGAAGCCTGTCCACCAATCCCTTGGCTGTTCTGTTGTAGTGTGTCACCCCAAGACACCATCGCCACGTGCACCGCAACATTCAATATGTTCAGCAACTTAACAGTACACCAGCAGCTGAAGCACGAAACTTTGGTGTCACTTACATGGACATCTCCATTTAGATGGAAACATCATATGCAACTCAGAAGTTGATAAATGGAAACAGTTCCCCAAATAAACTTGGTCTAGGAGTTTTAAGGCTACTCTTGTGTAGTTCAATCAAATAAAAAGTAGATGATATTGTTTGAAATCTAATGTAACCCCAAATATATACCAGTTTTGTAAAGCTGGTTTTTCAGTTCATCATACCGTATCTTACATATAAGTTTCCTTCTGACTGGAAAGCTTTCCCACTAGACAGCCTTGTAAGAGAAAAAAAAACATTCTGTTGAGAAGGTAGGCCAGATAAAAATCAATCATGCAGCATCTTGATCTAGTGAACTGATGTCTGTAGATGAAGATTTGTGTTGGCTTTAAAGCTATTCAAATACTGACTTCATTTTTTAATCCCTGATCTTTGAAACATCCAGGTAGGAAAGTTTATTGACTTCACAAAGCTTTTTAGGTTTTCAGTCTTAGCCAAGGTCTTTCTACCAGCACATAAATGCAGATCCAGGATCTTTTCTTCTAAAAGTAATATATCTATTTTTTACATTTGTAGCTTACTTGAGGCCAACTCTATTATCCTTAACCTTAATCCTTAACCTTATCTTTAATCTAGGATTTTATGCATTGCCTTGTTTTAAGTTACTGATAGCCCAAATCTGATCTCTAGGATCATTGCTGGTCCTTAACTTTACTACTATTGCCTTGGAAAAAAGTAAAATCATCCCTCTAACAAACTGAGAACATTTAAGTTAGCTTAATTTGATGTCATAAAACCAAAAGGACGTTTGTTGCTTCAGTGAAGTTTGAACATGTAGCTCAATTCATAAGCAAGAAATTCAATCACATCGGTATTATGTCAGTAACAAATCTTAATGTGCTCAGTGTCCAAATAGTCAAGAAACAACTGGGAAACCAGCCTGGATTTAATACTGCATGATCTTAATGGTGCCTTGGGTTCCTTTGACTGTAGGTGTAGAGAAATTGGATAAGCTCAAAAAATAGGTAAATTTTCTTGGTGGTAGTTTATATTTTTTTCTAGTACTGCTAAGCCATAACAGAACTTATTAGCTGCATTCAGAGGTGTCTGGAAAGACCATCAACATGACTTCATTACCTCTTAAACCACAGACTTATATACAAAATTGATTTTATGTACATAATAATTTCCACAGGAAGTCAAACTTCAAACTGCTCTTACAGCAGGTTTCTGCTGGTTAGTTCAAATAGAATTCTTTGCAGTTATTTCAGAAGTGTCTGTCTCAGGTCAAACATCTACAGATTTTGGGGGTTTTTATGTAATATACTGATTTCTTTTTAAATACTAAAATGAGCCTTCTTCTAATAGGGGAAAAGGTGAAATGAGATTGAAAGGCAAACTGCAACGGATTTACAGCAGTTACATTATGTAAATACAGCTGTGCAAATATGTTTTAGCTCTCTACACTTGCACCTGTGGCATGAAAGTAGCTGCAGTTTTAATTTTAAAAATACCGTGATGCAGCCAGTTTGACCTATTTAAACCCCACCTTTCCACACTGGGATTCAGACCTACACTTCCTACTGGGTACTTCACTGAATGGATCTAATCTAGTAGATGCTTCAGAAAACACTTCTTTCCTGAAGCTGAATAAGGCTCAAGAAACTGTTTTCAAATACCTCAATGACAGTTCTGCACAGTAGTCTATTTTGTTTAGAGTGGGAGGAAGAAAACAAAGAAGACACCATGCTAAAAGAGGTGAGAAGCCCTCTTCAATCCCACGCATGCCTGAACCCAGGCTGAGATTTCTGCCTCCGAAGCCCAGTGTCACTGCTGTCAAATTGTGGCTGATCACCTCGTTATAGATAAAAGTCTGTGAAGGTTTCAGTGTTTTCCTCTGGCCAGCCAGAGCCTCCTTCCTGATGAATGACTCCTGCCCACAGTCAGTTCAAGTAGTCTGCTCTGAGAACAGATGTGAAGGTACACAGTGACTTCAGGGCCACATTCCTCCCCAGCACACAACCTGTGACGTCTGAACGGCACAGTGATAATGATAGCAAATACTGCCTCTGGTTTCAGACCTGCTTGGCAAAAAAATTGCCTTTTTTTTTTTTTTTTTTGACAGAACATATAAATTATCCTGACTTAAATTTTATCTAGACTGTAGCAAGGAAATTTGTTGTTAATTTTCCCCTATGTCTTCTGGTCCACCTTACACTTCCCTGTATTACGAGTCAACAAAATTTTAATACGTTTAAAAGATGGTTGTAGATTATAGGCATGGCAAGGAATTTTCATACAAAATGCTAGATGGTAAATCTCTTTAACTATTGAACTGGATATTTAATAGTCTCTAGTGATGTGTAGCAAAAAATGGTACAGTCTCTATATTTTAAAACAATTGTTGCACTGCGTCCCATAGTTTATATATTGTTAATATTTTCATGAAAGCTTTAAATGTTTTTCAGAAGAAACTGTGGTGACTCATGAATCTTTCATGAGGTGTTATGCATTTTTATGAACATATGATGTAAAATTCATCATTCTGAAATTCACAGATATCCATGAAGTGCTACACGTCTCTCTTTGGTCATGGTTATTCATGACAATGCTACCTCTGTAAGCACTTAAATGCCCCTTCATAAATATTCTAGAATGTAACCTTCTGATGCCATGCAACATTTTGCTTACGTTTTATGAGTACACTTGGGCATTTTCCACTTGATAATGAAAGTAGAACCTTCAGGGATAGTTATTGGTGTATATATAAATTCTGCATAAAACTATCTCATTGCTTTGTTTTTATTCCTAGCATTTTCTTTCTTCATTATTACTCTAAGTTTAATGAATTCTTTGAGGGCATCTTGGGAATTTCAGTTTTCATATTTATAGCCAAGGATATATTATCAGTATAAAGTACCACATGCAACAGAATCGAGATTCTAGAGTGCAGTAAAGACTTCAAAAAGTATATACTAATGTCTAATATTCCTCATGTGAAAGTTATGTGTTTCAGCTAGTTGCAGGAGTGTCTCTATAGAATCATTGGCAGGATCAAGTCTGCCTTTCATAAATACTCAAGTGTTGGCGAATGACCTTTTGCAATGCAAAAAACAGTAGATTTAGCATTTGAAGGTTGCACCTGCATCCCCTGAAGTTGTTGATAATCTTCTTATTGATTTCAGCATTGCAGAATAAAGTCTTATAAGCCTTTATCAATGCACTTAATCAGCTTTGAGTAGATGACAGATCCTTTAACTCTGTCTTAATGTTCATTTGTACAATAGCTTATTTGTGCTTTGGCATTAAATAATGCCTTAAATTCTTTGTCAGATTAGGTTCCCATTGTGATAATGGCATTTGATGCATAAAAAAGCAGCATAGCTTTTTTGCTGTTTTCCTGTACCAGATCTACCTTGTCCAACCCAGCCCATCATAGATGTGTTTGTGTTCCTTCCCCATCCTCATGTCCCTCATTTTAGATTAGGAGTAGTCCTGTTTGCATTGTCTCCATGCTCCACAGTGGGGAGTGGTTAAGGATGAAGCCTCAGTGATTTCGTCTTCTACTGGATCTCGTTCCTTTCTTGCAATATCCTGACCCATAAGGGGGAAGAAGTCATGGACTCTGGACAGGAGCCAGGGAGAAGATTGCGGTGAATTATCTCCTGTATCCAAGTCTTGCAGTAGTCTGAGAAATGGAGGGATTAAAGAAGGAAGAGACTCTCATCTTTACTCAAAACCTTTGAGACTACACTGGCTTGTAAAAAATTTATCAGCATCCAAAAGATTTTTTAATATCATGGTATTTACAGGTCTGGGACAGTCTAGAAAGCTATCAATATCCATTAACAGCTAGATAATTTCACACACAGGTGATTTTACCCAAGACATAACTAGAGGATGTAAATCACCTATTCCGAAATTTGCAATTATAGGGCACATTTAATTATCAGACTTGTATTTCTTGGGTTTAAATGCAATGTCTATATATTCAAAGTGAGTTAAAAAAGGAGAGCAGTTTTCAACAAATCTCATCATACCGCAGCTTTTGTTTTTCCTAATGGGAGATGAAATTTGTTTCCCGGTTGTGACTGTTGAGTGTTTTTAAAGGTCAAAGCTATAAGGGAATTTTAAAATTAGTTATTCAGGCTGACTAAAAAGTAATACCAGTGCACTGGTAGCCTTATGCAAGCAATTTGTTTGCTCTTGAATATAAAACAAATATAATGTCAAAACTAGGGGAGAAAAATCATCTGCTGTAAATATTCTCCTATAGCAACTTTTTTCTCAATCAGGAAGTTAAATTGAATTCTTTTTGTTTTGTAAGGTTAGCTACTGTTAGAAGAAAGTCTCTGGAAACCTAAAGCACTTGGAAAATGAAAAGACATGAAACCCACAGAGGTCAATTTCACTTGAACTTCCTTGAGATAAATCACAACTTTCACTAATTGATGCCATTGTGGACTATCTTTAAAGAAAGAAGAAAGAAAAGAAAAAAGCCTTTGCAAGGATCCAGCAAAAAAGATGAAGATTTAACCAAAACGTTTTTGTTTCATTAATGACTTCCTGAACAAGGAAAGACAGACAGAAATAAGATGCAGGAAAAGGCTGACATTGATATTTGTAATGAATGCAAGCATCTGTACCTGAAGCACCCCCAAAGAACCTTTCTGTCAAAAAGAATAGTCCTTTTACATGAATTCTAATATTCTTCTTACCATCAGCCTTATTAGAACTGGGAAGTTCAAGGATGTGCAATACAGTTAGGTACACAAAGTCCACGTAGGGTGTAGATACATGCAGATCTTCTCAGTAAATGATAGATCATGGTAGAGTGGTAGAGAATGGTAGAATTTATATATCTAAATCCTTAGAGCTCTTGGAAAAGTAATGCCCCCACAAGGAGAACAAGGCTATGGTGGGGAACTGGCAGTAGGTTTTGGGCATTGCTAGTCAATGATAGATGAAATCAGTATGTCACCCTGAGGAGTGTTTTATTTAAAGACTGATGTCAAATCAGACATATATCGCTGTCCAGAACCTCTGAAGAGCTCTGTGCAGTTGAGCTGGTTTTTTCTCTGCCAACAGTGAGACTGCTCGAGTAGTGTATTGGATGCACCATAGTATGGCATTTGGGTCTCAAGTTCTGCTAAAAAGGAAAGCTGTGCAGAGTATATGATAATTAAATGAAATTTTCTTTTTGTCTTTTTGGTCTTAGAGCTTGTGAATATATTTTTGGTTTTAGGAATTAGACAACAAACTGTTTCTAGCTTTGCATCTTGTCCTACAGTCAGACGTTGCTTTTGCTTAAATTACAGAGGAAAAGGAAATGCGAGGGAACTTATCAGGCTGGGAATGATCATAGAATATCCACTCCTGCATGATACAAATTTGTGTCTATAAAAATTGTGTCTGGATATCTGTGCATATATTTTGTTAAAAGCAATTACCACATCATGTCATGCTGCAATATTATCCCTAATCTTGATCCACTGACTTACAGTGACAACTAGTTATCACTTTGGAATTAGACCAGCTCCCATGTTGAATTGCATTATGACACTAGTTTACCGCTGCCCAGCTAGAGTGAGAATGTCAGCTTGCAGTTGGCAAAGCAATGTGAGAGCTAACAAGACATTATTTTTGATCTGAGAGCTGTTCCTACCCTTCAGTAAGGAACTCTAGCAATTCTGCCCTTTCACTTTGTGACTGAGTTGTCTTACTGTGGCCATAACATTTTAAACATTTTAAAACAATTCAGACTTCATTTGCAGAGACTGTTACTATCTGTCTTGCATCCTAAATTCACAAATAATATTTAAAAATGAAAACTAGCTAAAGTGTGATCCATGGACTGGAAACCCACCATTTAAGCTCATACAGAGCATGTAACGGCTTGCAACAGCAATCTTCTCTCCATCTTTTCAGTATCTCAGTGTGCCTTAGACCTTATTCTTTTAACTACCTCATAGAAGTGAATGGGCTTCCTGAGACCCTCTGGTTAACAAATGAAATCTGTATGAAAAAGTGCTGGCAACAAAAGACATATCCAGGACATAGACTGTCATATGAATGAATCATCACTTAAAATTAGGAAAAATTATTTCCAGCATTGACACTGCTCATGACAACCTATTTTGGCAGCAAAAAAAAAATCACAAGATATATATTTTAAAATGCTGCACGGCTCTATCTTATATAGATTCTCCTCCCCCACCCTAGTACTTGAGTGCCTTCCAGAAGCACTTTAAGTAACATGACTAACGTCTGTCTCATCTTCATTCTTTTACTTGAAGCTGAAAAAATTACATTCTTTTTCAAAAACTACCTGCAAGTTGATGAAATATCATCTTTGCAATGAACATAAACTTTTTACGTTCCTGTGAAGACCATGGAAAAATTCACCCTTTGCAGGAGCACATACAGCTTCTACTGATGTAAGTGAACAAGTGCTCAGTTATGCCAGGACACAGTTTCTGTACATAAGCATTGCAAAGCAGACTACCTTCTTGATATATGAGAGGTTTGCAGCCTAAAAAAGCAAGCAATCCTTCACAGCAGCATTCATTTTGCTGGATGGGAGTTGATTGAGAAATTAGCACAATGTGGGAGATCTCTTTCTGCTTGGAACTAAAAAGGTATCCAATTTTGTAGTTGCTGTTGATTTATTATTCTGATCCTGCATGGGGTTACTGATGCAGATAGCTCTCTTAACTAATTGTCTTTTGTGTCAAAGTGTACAAAAGACTAACATTGCAACTTTTTAATGGCATAATTTACCTTTAGCAGTAGGTCTCAAAGACTAGAGACCTACAAGAAGCCTAAAAATTAAATAAATGTGCTGCTGTTTAGAGGACATTAGCTTTCCTACTGAATTAATATGTATGGTGTTACACTTGGACTAGCATGAAATTTAGGCTTGTGGAGTTACTGGAAATGTTTGTACCGCAGTATAAATAAAGCTTGTGACCAGCATGGACCACATTGTGCTGGATGCTGTACAAGCAGAGAATAAATATCTACCCCTCCCTGAAAAGTTTGGTTGGCTTCCAACAAGCTGACTGTGAGAGTGCTAAATAATACACGCACACAAAGAAAGAGTAAGCTAATAATCTCAGACAAGAGGAGCTGTCAACAAACTCAGTTAAGCTTTTCTGTGACTGAGTTATGCAATAGCATTATCTTTTAAGATAAATAGTGGGATTCCCAGTATAGCTATGGATTGTGAGGAGCCAGCACGTGAGTTGTTTATAGCAGCCTCCCAACATATATAGGCTTATGGGAAAGAAGTCGAGGAGCCTGGATTCACTGTTTTTGTGACTGTCTTTCCCAGTTGTCATTCAATTGCACTGGTGGGAAAGCCTGGCTCCAACCTTAAAACAAATTTTAATTTGAAGCCCAGGTTCTCTGCCATCTTTTTGCCTTCCGAAATGTGTGACTAGATAATTAGATGTACTCAGCAGTGCAGTCAGTGTGCATTATTTCTAGAAGAAGAAACACTAAATGTATAAAATAGTAATCATTGTGATTTAGATGTCAAAGGTACCACCAGGTCAGGATTAGCAGTGAAAAACAGCTTTGTTTCACTTGTCTCTTAAACAGAACCCTGTATGTTGTGGACATGAAATTATTCTATTTAGCAACAAAATTTTGATTGTGGGCGTACTTTTTTCCCTTTTTTTTTCTTTCCTTTTTTTTTTCCCCTACATAAACTGTTTGGCAAAAGCATATCCTTTTCCAAATACATCCAAATATGATGAGCTGCAGTTTTAATGACAGTTTAAACATTGATGTATTTATTAGACTGTATTTTTCCTTTAATAAATGCTTTGATGTAGCAAGTAAGTTCTCAATGTTCTGTGTATATATTTTCATAATAACCCCTTTCCAGTTATCTGGGAGATCAAAGGCTGCAGCTCTGCACAACTTCTGCCAAAAATAAGAGATTCTTTTCTTACTAATTCCTTGTAGACTGGCCCACAGTGTTCGATGGATTCTGCTTTCATCTGATCACAGTTGCAAATCCTTAAATTTAGTGTAGATTTTTTCTTACTTAATTTCTGTCCTGTCTTTAGCATTGCAGTGGTTCTGCATTTTTATGAGTCACTCTAGGCATAGCAGGGCCCTGTGTTAAGAGTATTCACACTATAGCATTAGCCAAGAGTGAGAAGTCAGCACATCCCTGCAGTTAACACACACAGATGTGTCTATGGGCAACAACCACAAATTAAGAATCTGGTATCCCGGAGTTGGTGTGTGATAAATCCTGCTTCACTGCAAATCATTTAACTGCAGCAAATACATGCTTTGCCAAAGGTTTTGCCATCTCTGCCTTGCTGTCTGCAATGCCTCATTTACAAGCCACAGCAGTTATAGGACTCTCTTCCAAAGGTGGTTTAAGAAGGTTGACAACAAGCCCTGTAGAAAGATGGCATCTTCTGAAAGCCAAGGGATGCTATGCCTGCTTTGGTCAGCTGGGTTTAAAGAACTGTTGTACATGCTCAGGGAATTTTTTGGGAAACCCTAAGCACCATATTGCAATTAAAAAATCTGAACAGAAGAGATTATTACATATTTCTACTCTATCCCATGGGCTCAGATTCCAGTAAGAATAATTTCCACGAGCCAAAATTTAGAAATAGGTTATGGTTTGGGCCTCAGTAGGTAGAAGGCACAGAAGCAATAGTCTGAAATTCTTTCAAGAAAACCTTAATGCCTGCTCTTCCAAAATAAACAACTCACACAGACTGGAATTAATAGGATGGTTGTGACATGACTGGTGGAGGGCTCTAGCACTGTTCTCCAGTAGAGTAAAAAAATATTGAAAACACTAACATTTTTTAAGCATTACCTAGACATGTGACACTTTTAAGAAGGATCCTTCTCACTTCCACTCAAGTCTCTTTCAAGTTCTCTTCAAGAATATTTGCAAATAAGTATTCAGATTTATTTCCATGGTTTTCTTCCACATTGTAAAAACTCCATCAAAATGGAACTTCTAAAATCATTAAATTTTCAGTTAAATCATCGTATTAGTGACTTCACTTTTAGCTTAGAAAATTTAGTCCACTGGCTGTGGAGGATATTGCAAGGGACAAGGGTTGCTGTGTTCAAATAGTTCATGAAGAAGAAGTGGAACTACTGTCACTGAAGTTCTTTTAAATGGGTTTTTCTGCTCGGTGTTATAGGTTCTATGTCTTTCAACCTTGCTGGGGAATTCAGTTTATACTCTATTTTTCTTTACTTCTAAATAAAGCTATTTCCTATCCAGATGATGAATTTCACTAGTAAAGTGCTGTGGTAACAACCTATTAAGACAAACTATGATGAGGTAGGAATGCAGTAAGAAAACCCTTTGTACCTCACTGTTATGGCTGTTAACACCTGCTTGTTTTCCCTGCAGAGTTTTTCCGAGAACTTCTGGAGAATGCGGAAAGATCCTTAAATGACATGTTTGTCCGGACGTATGGCATGCTGTACATGCAGAACTCGGAGGTGTTCCAGGACCTCTTCACAGAGCTGAAGCGTTATTACACAGGAGGCAACGTGAACTTGGAGGAAATGCTGAACGACTTCTGGGCTCGGCTGCTGGAGCGGATGTTCCAGCTTATAAACCCCCAGTACCATTTCAGTGAGGACTACCTGGAGTGTGTAAGCAAGTACACAGACCAGCTGAAGCCATTTGGAGATGTTCCCAGGAAGCTGAAGGTTCAAGTGACTAGAGCGTTCATTGCTGCACGGACCTTTGTTCAGGGGCTGACAGTAGGCAGAGAGGTTGCGAACAGAGTATCCAAGGTAATCTAAAATCAGGGCGGGGTTTTTTTAGCTTGAATTTGTTCTAAACTTGCCAGACAATTGAAATCTGTCCGTGTGCTTTTTTTTTTTTTTTTTTTTTTCCCCCGTATAAGGCAGGGTGGT
>VZTI01001217.1:333472-445780 GCA_013397865.1 Struthidea cinerea | reverse complement strand
AGTATAAGGCAGTGTGGTTGGTTGGTTTTTATGTCTACCAATATACCCACCCCAAGTTCATAAATAGGGGCAACAGTTGTTTTCAGTTCCTTCTGGGGATATTAAGGCAATACTGACTGGAAAGCATTTCTCTGTGCTTAGGACACAATGAAATACCAATATACATCAATGTTATAGCATGGTAGTGATTGTCATTTGTAATTCAAAACTGGCTACATATATAAAAGATGGGGATTAGATCAGAATTTAAATGTTTCAAGCAAATTTATTCTGCTGTTCATTAGGAAAGTGCAGCCCTCACAGTATTCATTCATCATGCAACTGGGTGATGGATTTTGTTAGAAATGTCTAGTCATGTTTCTGATGAGAAAATAGACGAACAGTGATACCTCTGGAGCTTGAGCTTTCCCAAAGGATGGTTTAACTCACATTTATTTTACTATTAATTATTTATCTATGCAAATATTTATGACAATTATAATCGTTGAGGGCTCCACATAATTAAAGAAAAAAACACGCACAAAAATAACCCATCTGGGTACCACAAATGTGCCTGAATGACTTTCTCTTATACAGTATTTCAAAATCAGGTATGTTTTTCTGAATTGATGTTCCAGCTAGATACTTGTTCTGTCATCTCACTATTTCACAGTTCTTGTAGTGTATTTAGACCTTGAATTCTGAAATTCTCTCATGAGATCCACTGTGAAATGCTCAAATACTAACTTCTGAACAATAAGTGCATGAATGATTTTGGTGCTTGGCCCATCCAATACTTTCCCACATTTACAAGCCTAAGCCATTCCTCTGCCTCAAGAGGATCGTCTCATTTGCTTCATTTAAATCACGGTCAGAAGATGAGGTAGAGCTGATACATTGTACAGTAGATTGCAATTCAAGCACTCAACAAGATGGGGCTTTTAAACTTAATTAAGCTGCATTATGCGATATTTTGTGATTACAAATTGAGAAGCTGTGGAGCCAGAGACATAGTCAGGAAGGGAGAGCCTGATTTTATGCCTAGGAGAC
Source organism: Struthidea cinerea (assembly GCA_013397865.1). NCBI lineage: Eukaryota > Metazoa > Chordata > Aves > Passeriformes > Corcoracidae > Struthidea > Struthidea cinerea. Next base: position 444,751 of record VZTI01001217.1, on the reverse strand, counting down.
TGCATGGGAGAAAAAGGTCATTTTGCACTTAAAATTCAGTGGATGAGATATGTGATCCTTTTTAGTCAGCTAGAACCAAAGTCTCTTCCTCTAAGTGCCTTCCTGGGCTTCACGATTGCCTTTCTTTGATTTCTGGCACTGGCAGTTCTTGCAGTCTTTCTGAACGGTGGCAGGGCATCATCATGAAACCCCAGTCTGCCTAGTCTTAGCTGGGGGCAGATGCAACTTTTCGGCCTCTAAATGTGCAGAATGCATATATCTGCATCCCCAGATTTCCTCCAAAGAGTGATGATGTCCCTGTGGGTCAGATTTTAAGCGAAACTACAGAGCTCTGATGTCACTGTTGGTAGCAGGCATTAGGTCTTGCTGGATCAGACTGTAGAGAGTAAGCTATGAAATTCATGTAATAGATGCATAATTTGTGAATCCCTCACAGATGAAGGTCTGAATTGTCTGCTGAGGCGTCACTTTCCCTGTGTATGTACATGACTGTACAGAATGTGTAGGTGTCTCCTCTCTCACATACCCAGGAAATGTTTTCATCTCGGCCTCTGGGCTTTGGGTACATAAGCCCTTTCAAGGAAAGGGTTTATAACAAGAGCGTTAAATGATCCTATAATGAGAACTGCTAGCTCTGCAACCACGAAGTGGGTCTTTTTGTAGTGTCACTTGAAGATGATAACAATAGCTCAATAGTGCTTCTGTTTGGTTTTTTTTCTTTTAACATGAAAGAAACACTTGAAATCATTGTTAAAAGGGCTCAGTGGGTGATGCAAGACACAATACCGATTGAGTGCTTTACAGACACATAGTGATATGCCATTAGACTACATCTAGAACACTGTGTTCAGTTTTTGGCCCTTCCCATACAAGAAAGATATTGATAAACTGAAGCAAGTTCAGTGGAGGCCGCCATCGTGACCTGGGCTGGATTACTTGTCCTGGGAGGAGAGCCTGTGGGACTGGGACTTCTTCATCCTGGAGAAGAAGCTACTTCAAGGGCACTTAGCAGTTGCTCCTGGTGCCTCCAGGGAGGTCATTAAGAAATGCAGCAAAGGTCTTCACAGTGGGGCATGGTATGATATGATGGGCATGAGCTGAAGCATTTCCTCTTGTCCTATCATAGCAGGCCCTCATAAAAAACCGATCCCCATCTTTCTTATAAACACCCTTTAAGTACTAGAAGGTTGCTAATAAAATCTGCCCAGAGCTTCTCTTCTCCAGGCTGAAAAACCCTCAGCCATGTCTTCACAGGAGATGTGCTCCAGCCCTCTGACCATTTTTCTGGCCCTCCTCTGTACTCGGTACAACAGGTCCGCGTCTTTCCCATGACGCTGTCAATTCCAGAGCTGAATGTATTAATCCAGGTGGGGTCTTCTGAGAGCAGATTACAGGTGACCTGCTGGTCACCTTTCTTTAGGATCATTATCCTATGATCCTATTAAAAAATTAATAAAATGGACATTTTTGGTTAAATGTAGAATATGTTTCAATTGCATGACTATCTTTGGTATTAAAATCTCGGTGGCTGTATTAATACCCACAGCATATGCAAAACAATGGCTGGCCTTAGGGACTTTTTGCTACATGCAGCCTGGTGAGGCAGATATGAAGAACCTGAAGTGGCACCAAATAGTCAAGATTAATAATTGTCCTGTGGAAAGGCTGTGATTACTCTGAGAATGAATATTTCATTGCCATATCATAACTGTGAACTTTTTTGCTGGTTTATCTACTGTAGAAAATGACAAATCCTTTTCTTTAAACATGATTTTAAAAGACTACAGCCATTTCTTAGAGTTAGTGCATAACTGCAGCCAAAAATGAGGCAGGTAAACATCTTTTGTTGGTGTTTTGAAAGTCATCCAAATTCAGCACAGATTTCTTTCTCATTGTACTCTAATATTGAGAGATTCTGTGATAAGGATGCCACATCTGGGTAAGTCAAGAGAAATGAATAAAGAGAGAAAATGAAAAGAAGAACTGCTGCAGTTCTTTTACAGAATTCTTTGTTCATTGTCTACACTGGCTGGGAACAGAGGGAGATCTTCTACCTGCAGCATCACAAGCTTAAAAGATTTTTTGCTTTCTATTTGTGGGCCTATTATTTCACTGAACTGCCACTGACAGAAAATGTTGAGCCTACACCTTAAAGACCATGAGAAAGAGGGTGACTAATGAGAAAGTTGGTAACAACATCTCCTTCGGGTCTTTACTGTCTCATTGTCTGCTGGACCATTTCTGTAGAGGAGTTGGTGGGTCACCCACGCAGAAGGATTTGTTCCCTCTCTAATGTCAGGGACATATCCTTTCTAAAGATTTCTCCTCAGAGAGGCTGTAATGTCTCAAAACAATGCAGTCAGTGTATTCCTTGCAAAGAAGCTACACTTCCTTTTTTTCGATGAAGTGTGCACTCAAGCACACTCAAAGTAGGCAACACATATTGCAAACATTTTCCTCTTCCAATAGGATTTTGCAATTTTGCAATTTGCTTGTCAGTGAGATTATAATTTAGTAAGTCACATTTAGATAAATGGGGAGGGAAGGTGGTTAGGACATCTTGTTTTTGTAATTTTTTTCTAATATTATATTTCAATTGTAAGCAGACATAGTTTCTTCCATCTGCCTGCAGTTTTATTAGGCTGTTTTAGTTGAACAGTATTTTCATGATCTCTAAGTCTAATTACAGTTTTTAATCTTCAGAGATTTTTAAATCTTTTTATTTCTCATTCTAATGCATTAAATTTGTCAGTGCTATGTTGCTATGCTGCTTAAATCTCCACTCAATGCAGTACATTTCCACTGGTTTGAATGGACCAGCTTGCTAAATTATATATATATTCTAGAAAGCTTTATAGGCATATGAGCAAAAAGTAATTATTTCTCAAAGTGAGATAATTAATTCTTAATTTAAACCAATTTATGCATTAATATAGAAGAATTCCTAAAATATCTCAGGTTGGAAGGGACCTGTAAAGATCATTGAATCCAACTCTCTGCTGCTCGCAGCACAAACTAAAAATAAACCATGTGACTAAAAGCTTTATCCAGATGCTCCTTGAACTCTGACAGGCTTGGTTTCATGACCTCTTTCCTGGGGAGACTGTTCCAGTTACCAGCCACCCTCTCAGTGAAGAACCTTTTCCTAATGTCCAATCTGAACTTGCCCTGATGCAGCTTCAATATATAACATTCAATATGCAACATCAGAACTGCCATTTCAGGTATGTCAAAGGTCTGTTTAGTTGATTGTACCTCAGTGGCAGTAGTTTAAAGGTCAGTATAGGAGCAGAGCTTCTCAACTAGTATACTTTCTTAAGCTGTAAGTAGTAGATGTTTATGGACTTCTTGAACTGCAGTTCCAGAAATAATTAATTAATTTTTCTACTACCTGTTTTTCCAGTACTTTGTTAGATTCTAAAAACCTGGCTTTTCTGCTTGGCTACCATTTGGTAAAAAAAAAACAAAAACCAGTTCTCTCCTTCCCTATTCCTCTGTAAAAATATAGCATATTAACATATTATTGTTACTAAATTTATTTAGTTTTTTATCAACTTTTTTCCTACATAAAATAAATAAATAAAGTAAACAAAAGCAAAAAAAAAACAAGCCTTCTTGACAAGCTGTGATTTAGTATGTAATGTTAAGCTGGAGAAGCTGCTGGAAATATTTCTGAAGTTGCTCCTAGCTGTGATTACCAGTAATGTGATAGAAAAGACATATGCATACTTTTCATGTTCATCTTTTACTATGTCTGAGCTCTGGATACTTTGTGAGAAAATAATGCTAAGTTATTCTCTCTGACTCTAAACTCTAAACAAAGCATTCTCAGTAATTGTAATACTCTCTTTGAACTGTCATTGAGTGGTGGAGGGTGTAAGCAGAAAAACACATGGGGAATTAAAAGTTTTAAACAGGAGGGTCGACATGACTTTGCAGGAGCATATGATTCCTGAAATACTTTTCCCAAATACATTAATAACTGAATTACAACAATTATAAAGCTAATTTTAATGGGATTTTTTTTTTCATTAAATAAGGAAGAGTTCTGAACCAAACATGGCATGTGTAAAACCAAACCAGTTCCCAAGGAAAGATTAAGAGTAAAGCTAAGGGTATTTCAAAATTGCCAAAAATATTGTACTAGTTGATAAGGGCAATACTCTAACATGGGTGTTATCCCATGTGGTTGGCATTCCAACCAAAGGAAATATTTCCTGGAAATATTTTCTTTCCATATACTTTTAATGGAAAGCTATAGAAAAGAAGAGAAAACAAAAAAAAAGAGCACATTTTATTCTGTTTCATGAGCCTAACTTCTCAATTTTGACTTGTGCTAATTCCATATGTTAACCTGGGTAAATTCACTTTGAGATCATGTGAGTTTAGTAGGAAAACACAAATGATGGAGTATAACCAGTCGGTCCTGTCCGAAGCACAGCCGTTCACCAGCTGTCCATTACCCCACTGCTGCCCAGAGCTCTGACTCCACCCCAGGCAGACACTTACATCTTCATTGGCTCTTGCACTAAACCTGGCTCACTAGGAACAGCAAGTGAGTGCAGAGTACTTCTGTTTACAGAGATCTAGGGTTTTAGTTATTGTTTGCTAGTTTTGCTTTTCTCTATGTTTGGCCATTTTGTGGTTTGTTCTTTTGTCTGAATTTGAGCACTTTCTTCCCATTGTATACTGGGATGAGGACAAGAAGAATTGTTCTGAGTTTGGCTTTGACTTTCACACTTGAAAATTCATGCTATCAGCAACCAAAGTAGTTTTTATACCAGGAGTAAAGTGAAGCTTAGCTCAGGGGCATCATTAAGAGCAGTTAGTGATTTTGTTAGTGGTATAAACATCAAAGATTTGTGACCCAGCCACTAAGAACTTATTTCATTAATGCATTTAAATATTAATTATCATTTATTACAAAATAAAAAGAGGCTGTTACAATACTTTCCTCATTGCATGGCATAGGCTATATATCTCCTTTTTAAACCAATTAAAACCATTTCTCTCCTCAATATTATTAAATTATGTTAATATCAGACCTCTTATTAGGAACCTGGTGATATATGAGCAAAGTGAAATAAATTCAGTAACACAATTATAAGGTTAAACCCAAGGTTAGTAGTGAAAAGCAGTCTCTAGTAATTGCCTGTGATTACTTCTACTTGCAGAATGCCAGGCCACTGCTTTTCTAATACACTGAATCAATATTCTTACAAACTCTGCTTTTCATAGTTTATAAATGAACATTCAACATTTTGTGAGAGGCATAAATAAAGGCCAATATTGAATGACACAGTGATTCAGAATGTAATTATTGCAGGGGGGAGGGAATATGACAAGTCAGGTAATTAAAAACCAAAATAAATTGTACTTTAAGCCTGGAAAATGTGATTTGCAGGGTGTGACAGATAAAGAGCTATGTGTCCTGTATATTTTAACTTCATTGGCTGAAGAGATTTGGCTTGTTAAAGCCACAGAGGGAAAGGAAATCTAAAAAGACTATAGTTTTCGGTGAACTTTAATCCTCAGTTCAAACTGTTGGTTTAGGAACAGCCCAGCTGAGCAAGCATAGCTTTTATGATTGCATTTCTGTCTGTTGTTTTAAGGTTTTTTTAGTCATTAATTATTAGAGTTTTCATTGAGTTAATATATATTTACAAGAACTCCATTACACCGTGACATGAATGGGGCCACATTCTTTTTTCCTCTTCCTCTCTCTTGTTGCTCCTCAGGTGGGGAGTCCAGGCATTATCCAGCCAGGGGAGTTTCAGAGTTCTAAGGTGTCTGTGGCACAAAAGTAGGAGTGAATTGTATCCACACTTGTGTTCTTTCTGGGAAGTATCCTTTGAATTGAGGTTCTTCAGCTGTGCTCAGTGTTTTTCCTCCTTTTTTGGAAAGAAAAGGCACATAAACTGATCTAGTTAATTGCACACATTTCATGGAGAAATAGAACAGATGCCTTCCAGATATCCCAGACATACTGCAGGTGCACTGATCTATTTTCCACTTTGTTTGCACTGGAATCATCAGATGTTCCAGTAGAGCAGTTCAGGAGAAAAGGCCTAAAATGGAACAGCAGCTTCAACAAAAGGAAGAAGGCAGTAGGAGGTCTACAAAAGCTGTGGTCTATGTCCTACCTATGAGAATTGTCAGATATAATCCAGCCTGGCCTCTCCATTTCATAGGTCTTTAAATATCATGCAGCTACCTTCGTATTGAACTTAATAACCCAAGTTTAACTGAGCCATGTTGCTCAGTAAGGCAGTCAGTCTTGCTGAGTATCCCTCTAGGTAGGTCTGCTGGTTGGGTTTATTCCTACTGTGTGCCACATCACATCTCAGAATCTAAAGTCCTGTCCTTTTGGATTTTTTGTATCATTCATAAACAGAGATCTAGTGATTACAGGACTTTTGCTCAGTTTGTGACTTGGGTTTTGCTCAATGCCTACTGCATAGCAAATACCCTTTAGTTCAGCTTTGCATGAAACTTATAATTAGAAATTAAAAACTGTAATGAGAGTGTTTTAGTTTAACAACATTATTAAACACTGTCATGACCCATTAGAAAATAAATTATTTTAATCAAGGTTTTGTGTAGGATTGCTGAAATGCACATTTTATATTCAATCCTTCAAAATTCTCACACCAGATGTATTTACCACCTACAAAAGATGTTGATATGGCACCTGCAGAAAATATATTAAGAAAAAATTTAGAACTTTTTTTTGGAGGCATTCCTAGAAAAAAGGATGTATCCTAATGCATATCATGATACACAGTCAAGTCATGATAAAAATAATGGTGAAGAAGCAAAGCTCATCTAGGAGCTTGCTGATCCTGCTAGATATAGAAATTCTGTAATTAATCTTACAGCAGGTTTTACATTTTTGTTGTTTTAGCACAGGAGAGTGAAAGAAAATTCAGAGGAATCAAATGGAAATAAGAAGGAGATTAAAAAGTCAGAAGGTTATGCAATGCAAGGAGATCTAGATCATCTTGCAACTTGCTGACTTTTTAGAATGACTCTTTTTACAGATTGTCTTAATTCTGTTTTGAAGACAGCCTATGGAAGCACTGTTTTTCAATCATGATTTGCGAAAAGCAATTAATTTTATTTTTCATGTGAGCCAGAAGCAAAAAAATTTGCTAATGGGTTATTTGGCCTTCAAGTTTCTATGGAAAACATTAGCCAAGAAAGTATCTGATTTACCTAAAATGCATCAGGAATACTAACTGGAATTTAAATTCATATCTGCTTAAATGTTGCAGTCAACAAAGTCATCAGCAACATATTGAAAAAGTCAAATTTCTTTGAGACTTTCAAACAGTGAAGTCTGTAATCAGCAATGCGGATTTTAGGTCAATTCTTAGTTATTCAGGGGTCAGCTACAATTGGCTTCATTGTCTGCTTAAGTCTTATATCTCAAAATATATCTCAGACAAAAAAAAAAAAACTACGGTGTGAACATAGGAATACAAAATGAAGAACTTCATTGTCAGGAAAATAATTCTGGTCATCCATAAAATTTTAAACTTATCCACATACTCCAGTGTCTGCTTCTTATGGGAGTTTTTTGTGATGCAAGCTTGATGAGTTTTTTCTATAATCATTTCCGGAAAAAATAAAATGTCACTTTCATTCAGTCTACGTGTTTAAGAGCATCATTGCTCTTGCTTCTTCTTCTTTTTTCCTCCTTCTCCTTTTGTTTTATTTTTTAAATCCTTAGGAAGAATTGAGTTCTTGAGTAAAAATTAAATGTACCAGACCAAACTGGGAAGAAGTAGAGATAGGAGGATTTAGCTGACCTCAGCTGTACACATGTCACCTTTAAATGACCAAGAGCAGAAATTAAGAATATAGGGTGAGGATTTTAATGCAAGATGTGCCTACTTGACCTCCATAATACTTTGGCATCCTTTAGCCGCTGGTGTACAAGACTTTGCAGTTGCCAAACACCTCAATGCAGTTTTAGCCTGCAAGCAACTTCCCTATTTTTGAAAATGTTTTTTTTTTTAAAACTGCCAGAGGTGTTTTGATATTCTGGTCTGTCCCAATATTGCACAAGTCTGGCTTCTGGTCTTCGATTTTAGAAGGTTTAGCAATTTTGTATAAATACACTAGTGAAGAAATTACTGGATTTCTTCAGGAAGCACATACGGACTCTCCACTTAACCCCCACTTATTCTTCAGTTATCATCGAGCAACAGAATTGTGTCTACACTTGCCTATTGTGTTCTTCATCCCACAATTCCTTCATTTATGTTCATATGTTGACATTATCTGTAGATCCAGAAGTGAGTGTGTATAAGACAATCTTCTGGCAAGCTGACAAACCTGAGCAGGGCCAGTGCACTCTAATTCACATTTCCTGAGTAAGCTTTCTGCATATTGAGTTGTTATGCAAAACCATCAGCAGCTCTCTCCACAGAGAAGACACCAATCTAATTGTCCTATTTCAAATGGAGGATTTATGCATCTAATTGGTAGAGAGAAGCCTGAGCAGCCAAAGATATTATCTGAATTTCACAAAAGTAGCCTTTAAGTGTTTAAGTACAAAAAGTGAGAAAAGCAAACTGTGTTCTGCTTCTCCCCAGAAATTTGCTGACTCAGCAGTGTCACCACTCTCTGCTGGTGTTATGGAACACCAAGTCAGCTGTTATGAACCCTGTTTTTCAGACATGTCCCAAAACAAGTGAATGCTTGTGGATCTAAGTACTTGGTGTTCTCTGTCTGGGGAATGCAGTAATTGACCTGCTCTGGTCTGCAGCATCCAAGCTGCATTAACTCAAACCAGCTCAAGCCTAGGAGCCATGGAAACACGTATGGAAAAGCTGCTCAGCTCAGCTGCCATCTTCTTTTAGGTCTAAAGTCTTCTATGGGAATTAGGGTGGATCTGGCCCCAATACCTTTTATACCTGCTTATTTCCTAGTCAGTGAAGGAAATATTAGAAGTATTTATTTGTCTGATTTCTTCAGTCTAAATCTATATTTTGTTGTTGCTGGCTTTACCTGATTATATTAATATTAGAGTACCATTCAATCCATTGTTTATCTGAAACAACTATTTAATTTTGTGTGCTACTGTGCAAAGAATAGCATAAATGGAAAAAAAAAAAAAACAGTTTACCTCGAATCTGAGTGTTAGTTTTGAATTTGCACTGACATTTCATTTGAGTAAGTGGTGGCTGTTTTAACACTTAGTTTGAAATCCAGCAGAGGGACAGCTCAAGGCACACTGCTGCCTTTGGTCCTCGAGATCTTAACGTAAACTTCAAGGTAAACTGCTATCACATAGAGTATAGGAAGATAGAACCAAAACATGTTCAGAAAACACCTGGAAACCTATCCATCATGAGTAAGGTGTAGTTTTGTAGGAAAAATAAGCAGCTGTGTATCTTTCAGCATCCCACATCTGTTTGTAAGGAACAATGCACATCTTTTTTTCAAGGACATTGTATAGAAACCAAAACATAGGACAAACTGCTGTCAGAAACTTTCACACTGGTCCTCAAAACTGAAGTTCTTTCATGAGCCCTCAGAATGTTTCCTGGCCATAAGGTTAAAGGTTAAATAAATCTCTTCATTCAATACAACATTTTTATTGTTACATAATTGTATATATCATCAACATTTAAAACTGTAACAGAATATGCCAAATTGAAATGAATGCAATTCAGTTTTTCACTTAAATCAGAGTTAAAATTTTGGGTGAAGAACATTTGCAGATTTATTTATACTCTGCAGTCTCCAAAGTTAACAGAGGAAACTGGCTGCCAGTCTCTACCACTGTGCAAATACTTTTTCTTCCATATAGTTACAGAAATATATTTTAAAAATGTTAGGAGTGTGAAATAATAATTTATACAATAAATTTTATTCAAAATAAGGAAAGGGGGAGAGGGGCAAGGAGCCAGATTGTGAAACATTAATACCAAAATGGCTTGTCTTGTTTTCATCCTGACCCCAAAGAAAGCATCCTATACCCATATCATATTTTCGGTATGATTCCCTAAAACTGCTTGAGAGAAAATGTCTCCTAGATTTAGACTAGTACTATTGCAGTGTGAATGTACATATATTCCTACAGTGCATATTTTTATATGTAAAAGTCTATTCACTATTTAAGATTCAGTCTGTGCCTCCCTCTCCCTCCTTTCACTTTCACTCCTTTTGACCGAATCAGTAAAAAGTATCTTAGCCATTGACTTCAATCTGAACTTGATTAGGGTCTGATTGTTCAGATTTATATAAAATCAGGTTGAAAACAAAGGTTTTAAGGCTAAGGTCTTTACAGGGATATCGCTTTCCCGAGCTCTCTGCAGCTTCTGTGCCGGAGCGCGAGGTGCTGGGATCTCTCAAAAGCGTCTCCAAAGCGAAGCCGCTCAGCAGGATCAGCCACACACACTGACACGCGTGCACGCACACACGCACGGACAGCTTCAGTAATACGGGCCGGCGGCAAAGAGGCAGGGAGGGTCTCTGCATTGAATTCCACGGGAGCAGTTCATTGCTTCCGCACCGCGAAGGGATCAAGAGGCAAAGACTAAGAACAATGAAGAACTCAGGTTTAAGTATGGGGACGGGGGGGGGCTAGCACCCAAAACCAATTATCTGAGGTCACAGGGGCGGTAGAAAGGCTGAACTAGGGAATGGGAACCAGTGGGGAAGCTCTGGGGGAGAGGTGAGGGGCCAATGGGGGGAACCTGGAGTGGAGAACTTTCTAGGATGTGAAACAGAAGGTAGCAAGGGGGTGGAGTGGCCAACAGCCAGCCAGGAACGCAGAACTGGGTTAGATTACCACAACAGAACAAAGCGTTCTAGGAGAGGCTTCTTTTCTCACCGTGACCTAGGCAGAAGTCTCTGGTACTAGGGATTGTCTCACCAAGCACTCTTTCTGTCCCGTGTACCACAGGCTAACTGGCCACCACACAGGGAGACAGAAGAATTTACTGATGGAAACATTGTTGAGGAAATTTGGGTCGCATAGGAGATTTTCAGTCAAGAAATGACTGTTTAAAGGCATAAGAACAGCACTGCATGTAAACATAGATAAAATGTTTATAGACTATGTGTGTGTAGTATAATTTGGGTGAAATCATCATGATTTCACACATGTGATAGTTTAGTTTAACACACTGTAGAAGTTTAATATATTTCTGAAGCTTATAGCCTTACCCGCCACCAGGACTGTGCTCCAGACAGGGGAGCACAGTGTTCACAGTTTCTAAGGGCAATTCCTGTGGTTGCCAGTGAACTGGGTATGGGCTGGCACTGTACCCAGGTGGCCAGGAAGGCCAATGGCCAATGGTATTAGCAATAGTGTGGCCAGCAGTGATTGTGCCTCTGTACTCGGCAGTGCTGAGGCCACACCTCGGATCCTGTGTCCAGTTTGGGTCCCTCACTACAAGAAGGACACTGAGGAGCTGAAGTGAGTCCAGAGAACAGCAAAAGAACTGGTGAAGGGTCTGGAGCACAAGTCCTGTGAGGAGCAGCTGAGGGAGCTGGGGGTGTTTTAGCTTGGAGAAAAGGAGGCTCAGGAGAGACCTTATTGCTCTCTACAACTGCCTGAGAGTGTAGCCAGGTGGGGGTCAGTCTCTTCTTCCACGTAAGAGGCAATGGGATGAGAGGTAATGTCCTCAAATTGCACAAGGGAAGGTTTAGATTGGGTATTAGGAAAAATTTCTTAATGGAGGGGGTTTTTGAGCATTGAGACAGGCTGCCAAGGGAGGTGGTTCAGTCACCAGGTATAGATGTGGCACTCAGGCCGTGGTTTACTGGTGGGTTTGGCAGTGTTAATTTAATGGTTGGAGTCAATGATCTTAAAGGTCTTTTCCAACCTAAACTATTCTATGATTTTATCATTCTGTACACACGCACACACACAATTAATAAACCTTGACAGATATATTGTATTAATAGTGTTGATGTTGTGAGGTAGAGCTTATCCAGTGGGGTGTGTAAAGCACTAAGTTATTCTTCCTCCTGACTAAGAAATGACATAGAAGAGATTGTCACTTAGCGGGAGAAAGAAACATGTTAACTAAATGTATTGAATTATTTTCTTTTTTACTGTCAAAATTATTTTCCTGGTGACTCTGTGTTGGTCCTTAGTAGGAGGAGTAAGTACCTATCAAGGAAAGATTAGATTTCTACAGAGTGATTGAGCTTACTGCTTAATCAGGTGATAAATCCATTTCAGCACTGCTTTCTCGTCTTGTCTTCACATTCCTGCATGCACATGCACACACATACAGATTCCCAGGTGCCATGTTGGCAGCTAAAGTAGTGGGAGAACTTGATGTGTTGTAGGAGAGGTGAGCTGGATGATCTTCCTTTACACAAACTTGTGGCTGTTGAGGTTCACTCACCTGTGTTTATGATCAAATATATTTCAGAATACTAATAGAAAGAGAGGACTAGAGTATATATAAGCCTATGAGCACCCGAACTAACTGCAGGTAATGGCATAAAAATGTTGCTATTTGAGCTTGTAATGGCTGTGTTATTACCAATTGATAGGTATTTATGTATATATCATGAAATGTTGATAAATTTATACATAGATCACAGAAAGCACTAACTTGGTCCAGTGTTTTTGAAGGCAATCTTAATAGAGAGGAAAACATACACTCCACAAGTACAGAAAATTACTTCAGGTTTTCTGTACTATGTAGATTTTGCTTTTTGTAGTTTTATTTTTGCCTCTTTGGTTCAAAGCTGAAGCATTGCTCAGAGTCACATTTTCTTGCTCATTTTTATCAGTGACTAAGGACTAAATTATGCTTTGCTGTCAAGTTGACATCCTTTTAAAACAGTGGGAATAAACAAATGCATTCTAATGGAACCATTTTTCACTATTATCTTTTCACCTAAACGTATTTGCAGCATGATCCAAAAAGCCTCAGAGGTAAAATGTTTCCTAAATGCTCTAAGATACTCAAATATAATGCTGTGTTTAATGTGAAAGTGGCAAATGGGCAGGGGTTGAGAAGAACGGAAGTTTTGGCAGGTGAAAATGCTTATAAGTGTGTTTATTAGCAAGAAAAGGGCTTATAATTCAGAGAGTATTATGTGAGTTGAGAAGTTGCTAAGAAGCATAAAGCTTGATGTGGAAGAAGAAAGGTGTTCTTGGAAGCTAAGATCAAGCATAATATTTAATAGCCAGAAATTTATATCACCTAGGGTAGGCACTTATCTGAGGTAACTAAGTTAAAAATAGAGTGACCTGGTACTGTTTCTATGCTCTCTGCAGTAAACTAGGCATCTCCAGGGGGAAATCATGTCTTGTGCAGGTTCAGTCATGTTCTAGAGTGGACAGTCTCTCATCAGCAAAGGAGAGGGAGCAGAGAACCACTAGAGGCCATTTAATGCATGGACTGGCCTTTAACTAGTCCAAGGTAAAACTGCCCGATAATGTGGACATCCCACGAATTCAACGAAACTTCCTTTACATGCGAAGATGGGAGTTGCCTAAGGTGTTTTCCATTTGTCACAGAAGTCCTAAATTCTTTCCTTTCCTTTTTGCATAACTGTAGAAAACACATCTGTGCATTTTACTTGTGATTTTTTTTTTTGTAAATGGACTTCTACTTCATGTTTTTAAATGACTCTGTAAGCTGATATTTATTTATTATGCTTAGGATATCATTAGAGAAGTCAAGAATAGTGTTCACACACTTCTTAAGAGCCCAGAAGGTTAGTTATTTCCTCACACATAGATCTATAGTAGTTATTCTTATAAAATAAAGTGATTAAACTCAAAATTAGAGGGTTTTTTAATAAACCCTACTCATCTAAGTATTCAATATCTTAGTGATTTGAAGTAAACTTTGCAGATGATGGATAAAGATTAAATACGACAGAATCAAACTTCATTTCTTTATATGTAAAATGTGGTGCTTCATAATTAACTTAGAAAGTGGGACTGCTGTTGAAATGAAATGGAAAATGTCCTCTTTAATCTGTTGCTCCAGGTGTATGTAGGTTATTCATTACTGGAATAAGGAGGCCTTGTTAATTAAATAGGTGAGGTGACAAAAGAGGAGAGGAAGTCTGTGGTTTATAAAGGTCAGCTGCTATGCGTACTTGTGGCAGAATTGCAATTTGATTTTCTTAGCAATCATTATGGAAAAGAATTTCTAAACGACATTAAAATGGCGACATTAAAACATACCTACAAATGTACTAAGCAAAAAACTTACAACTGTAGGTTAGTACCTTTGGAGATGAGAAATGCCTGATTATAGAATCTTTTTCAGCATTAATATTATTGACTTACTCTTTTCTAAAGATAGGAATCTATATGCTAGGACACAACTAATTTTGTTCTGTTTGCTGTCAAAAATATTTCCTGATTTTTTGGCATGAGGTAAAGGGGAGGATTTTTGAGCCATCAATTGAAATGGTGGTCAGAGAGCAACAACAGCAGGAAAAAGTGAAAATCTCACTTCCCCATCTCTTTACTGTGAATGAAATGGGTCAGAAGTAGACTTTGGCATGTATCAGCCATAAAGCAGCCAAGAACTGCCCTGGTAAATACTCAGATAGTGTTTGCTGCTGGTAGGATCTGAAAACAGGTGTAATTTGAACTATTTGTAAGAGCATTTTTTTTCTAAATGTAAGATTCTTTAAAGCAAATGTACACACACAAAAAAAAAAACAAACCCTGCAGATAAATGTGTTATTTGAATATCAGTACATTTCTGCCTTGGTATTTTGTCTTTTCCAAATAGTTATGCTCCATTTAGCTAGGTAGATTTGCCTTTGAATATTATTCACTTTGAGGAGAGTGGTTGTTTTTTACCCTGGGACCATCATTTCCTTTTGGTGATTCTTTTGCTTGTTTGTTTGCTTTGGTTTTGGGTTGTGCTTTTTGTTTGTTTTTTTTTATCAGAGTTGATAGATTGCAGGGCTTTCTTTTTTTACAGAACATGAAATGAACCTGGCAAAGGAGTTACTGCCTCAATAAATATGAACAGCCATTTTTGGGATGTGCTTGGAAATTTTAATGGGTCTCATCTCAAAGCATGTGGTTCAGCTAATGAGAGAATTGACTTCAGAGTGTTGCATAAATTGTATTCTGGCTTAGTGAGAAAGGTGTAAACTGATTTTCTGTCTTATGAGAAATTTACTGGTTTTTAAGAGAAATCTCTTTTGCCTCAGGAAGCTGTGGAGATGGTAGACTGTGGAATTTCAGCCCCCGTTTCATGGTATTTGAAAGGGAGCTGTAGTTGGAGGTAACAGCCTACACTGGCTTGGCCATACTGTGAGAGGGAAGAATCTGTTTGATCATTTAGTCTCTTTTGTGCACCTTATCAGTCACCCTACTTCATAATGCAGTGGACTAAAGAGTACTTAGAAAATTTTTCATTGGTATGATAATATTGCATATGTCCAGTAATAGAGTTTGAATCATTTATTCAAGGGACTAAAACGTTACATTGCACCAAAACTTGCTTTCTGAGCTAGAGATTAATTACACAAATTGAAAGACTTCTTACCTCTTTGTTTCTCTAACAGGGGAACAAAATGCATTCGTGTTTCTCTTACACAGGTTTTATACACTTTATGCTAGTTTAAGTGTAAATTTTTCATCAAAGGAAAAAAATACCTCAGCAAACTTACTAAGCTAAGAAACTAAGACTTGTAGTTGAAAGCTGACCTTAACTGGCTAATTTATTTTTGTAGAGATTTATTCAGCATTGCATTTCTCCAAACCTGGAGGCCCTCGGGTTAGCCCAGCTAGTCTGGTGCATTAAGCCAAAGTGTGTTACTTTTGTAACAGAATTTCAGATTATCCTTACTTTTGGTTAGCCAAGGCACCTTATGTTTGGAGTGTATTTGTCACAGGCTTCTTCAATAAGCAACGAGAAGAGTTGAGCATCTCCAGAAAGCAGTTCTCATCTTCAGTCACATCGATTAACTTTAGGATGTTGCTCTCTTTCTTTACCAACTACAGAGAAGAAAATAACTCTTCTTTACATTCTTTACCTATATGCATGGCATTAGATGGGGAAAAAATCCAGTCTGTCGATATTAATGTGCAATATAGTATTTTGTAGCTGTTAAGTTAGAGATTGTTAGGATTTTATCATAGGTACTTACATTTAGCTGCTTCATCTTAATTAAATGACTTGAATACAATTGTTAATGACATTTTATTCAGCATTTATTGGTTAGTCATTATAGAAATTATTCTGAAAGGAGAGCAGACCAAGGTAAAGATTTTCTGTAGAAATCGGATGCTTAAAGGCAGCAAATGTACAGTTTTAATGCAGTTTACTGTTCTGGTGTGTTTATAGAGTTGACTGAATAATAAAAAATAGATTGTTGAGTATGTTTCAGTGAAAGTAGACCAATTTTCCTTTATGTAAATTAGTATTTCTGAAAATGCTCAGTTTTGTAAATTGTAAATGAGTTAATCACTATTTATGTGAGGAACCTGCTGTTAGTTGGTCAGCAGCTAAAGAATTTTGCTTTTACATAAGAGATCTAAATACATGGCTAACTAGTCAGGCATACAATTATCTAATTAAAATACACAGTCTGTAAATAAGTCAATTGTAAACATAATTTCCTAAATTCTGGTTGCAAATACTACTGAATAGTGAGGACATCAACACAGATAGAAAATTATCAGGTTAGAAAAACCTCCTGAATCTTATAACCTGTACAAGTTGCAATGGTATTTCATCAGATATCCTGATTAGGGTTATGGCATAGAGTTTGTATGTGGTTCTAGCCATGAAAGTTGTTTAGTAATATATTTGCTGTTTTTATCATAGTCTGTAACTCACATTCTCCCTATAGCTCCTTCACATACTACTAGTTGACTCACACAGTAATTAAGTTGCATTTTTTTTTTTTTTTTTTTTTTTTAAGAAAGAACCTGATAACTCAAACATTTAGATGGCTTATTGACTGGAAGCTCAGTTACTTACAATCAGCAGTACAGATAAAAATAACATGTAGCAATGCTGCAGGGAAGTCACGAGATAGATCAAGCTCAAGACATGAGTTTATGCAGTACTACTGCAGTACCTCACTTGTTGATCACGTTGGATGTACTTAGATTTTAGTCATCTTTTTACTGCTGGCTTTTACCGTGTTCGTGGTTAACACTACAATTAGCACAGAGGTCTTTGTAGCACTTACATTAAAAGCATAACATTAGCATGAATGTTAAGTGTCCTGGGAATATCGTGTCTGTACAATTTAAGAATTTATATTGCTGGAAAGGTTTTTAAAACCCAACTTTGAAGAGTTGTGTAAAAAAGTTGTGTAAGTATATAAAAGGATACATAACTTTGGTTGGCAGAAAAAGTCATGACCAATAGGAACTGGAAACATGATGAAGGTTTGGATATTTTATCTGTTGAAGTCTTTTTTTGATACCTAGTATCCCATAATCAGTCACAGCATGTGCTTAGAAATTTTTCTCAAGCAAATGGGGTCTGTGAATTCTGTGTTCTTTTACTATAGCATATCACTGCTTGAGACAGTTTTCTCCCATAAATATGTGTGTATGAGCACTTAAAGATTTTGCCTTTTGCTGGATAGGCTGGACAGCAGTGTTCTTCCTGGGCTGCTCAGGGTACCTACAGTATTTCACCTTCTGGCAGAGTGAAGTGCCTGAAACCACCACATCATCCTCTCTTCTATTGTTCCTGTATCTCATTTTGGCTTGGGCATTTGGCACTGGCATGCCACTCTGTGAGGAAACAATGTTCTTCATACAGATGGGATGGACTTGGCAGTGCAGTATACTCTCATCACCTCAACCCACAGTTGACTGGCAGCTGTGTCCTGGAGAACTGGCATATTACCTTGCAAGGGGCATATTGCCATCCGCAGACAATCAGGAACCTCGGCAGCAAAATGATCACAAATGAATATCAGCTGTTAACGTTCAAGGACTGATTCCAAGTCATTTGGTTTGGCTAGAAGCATGAAGTCTTTATTCTCTTTATTGCTAAATGCAGAAGTCTCTATTGCGCACTGCCTGCTGTCTTTCACATCAATAAGTCTAAATTGAAGAGTAATTCTCCATACATTATTTACAGCACAGATATCTGTGCTCCTTCATGAATAGATGGAGATAGGCAGTTTTCAGGAATATTTTGATTTGAAAAATCAGAAAATATACTGAACATTTTTGGCTTTGATGTCTTATCTTACCCATGCTCTGAGAAACAGTCTGTGGTTAATAGTAAACTAGACTGTTACCAAAGTTAATAAATGAATGTTTCATACCACTGTCTTTTCAGAACAAAAGGTAGGACAGAAGTGAATGATCTGAGTCTTGCCCATAGTCATGAGTGCAGACCATACCTTTCTTAACCAGGAAATCAGATAGTGCAATGAAATAATGCAATGAAAAGTATATATTAGGCAAACTTAGCTACCATTTAAAAATGGGATTTTGATCTGAAAAATGTGTCAGGAGACATTTTGAATTAATTTTTTTTCATAGATTTATTTATCATATCTAGTCCATTTTAACAGATTTCTTAAATTAAAATAGAAGGAGGTTTGAATTAGCAAACCTGAATGTTAAAATAAGCTCTTAAAATTTTGCTTATTTTTGAAGATTTTTTGAAGATTTTTTTTAAGATTTACTTTTTGAAGATTTACTGAGCCAGGATCCCTACATAGTTCTGTCTTGTCTCCAGCTGAATGGGACATTTGCAAAAGAGATTAGGATGCTGCACTGAACAATTATGGAGACCTAAAAGCAAGAATAAAATTAAATTCATTCTCTTACATTTCTGTGCAGTTTTTAGGGCTAAGAAGAGTGAAAAAGACTGGTCTTTGATTTTTCTTACCAGACACTGAATGCATATAGCTGGCTGGAATGCTAATACCATGATGACATTTTTGCATACTGTATTCTCAGACTAGAAATGAATTCTGATTTATCACACAGTTTTTAGGGCAATTTTATTTGACCTTTTCTAAATACTACTTCCATTTATCTCTGGGCAGCTGACAAAGTCTCTTTTCCCTGTGACATGGTACTTGTCAGAAAATACGAAAGTCGAGGGTGGTTTTATATTATTGGTTTCACATAGTTTTATTATGAAAAAGGCTAATGAAGTCCCCCCCCACTCCAATTGTTCAGTATTGCTGGAACATTTTAATTGTGGGTTTTTTTCATTGTCTCACTTTTCCCAGGTACTTTTAGCCAGTCAGCCCAAGGTACATGGCTAAATAAAAAGGGATGGGGAAGTGAATCCTGCCTTCAAAGTGGCACAAATTAACTCACATTAACATGCCCCTGTCACCATGTGGATTGAACAGTGTCTTACAAATTTATGCACAAACTAAATTTATTTTTTCTTACAGGGATGAGAAGCTTGGATCCTGGGGGAAAAAAAAGGGCGGGGGGAGGGGGAATGGTATGTGCCAGTTTTCAGCACCTCTACATCCTTTCACAGCAAAATGTTATCATGATCATCATGTTGAATTTCAGCTGGGCTTTGTGTTGTAACTGCCAGCAGTGCAGTGATACGCAATAAGCTGGCTGCCAGCTGGGCTGAGAAAACGCACAGCAGGGTGGGCAAGTACACGAGAACCCCATGTGGAAGGACACATCCGAAACGTGGCTCTCATCCAGCCACTCTGAGGATCTCTGGAGTGCAGTCTCTCCAGCTGCAGGTTTCTCACAAACACAGTGCAAACAGTATGAAATCTTTGGGCATTCCAGTAAGCAACAAATTTACAAAAGGGAAAGAATGTGCTGTCAGCACTTGGCTCACAGCACATTGTAAGGTTATGAGAAATCAGGCTTAAAAACCTTAGGACTGTAATTTTTTGAAAATAACTGAACTCTCAGTAGGTGAAGGTGTTCAAGTCTATGCCCCTTTGTTTTATAAAGTCAGCCCACATTAGTAAGCTCACAAGGTGAACTCACTGTGAGAATTAGCACTCACTGTTTGCCAAGTTTTCTAGGCCTTTGTTTCAGGCAGCGGAGATGGTGCTAATTGCAGGGAGTGGGGCTGTGCACCCAAGGAGATATGGGAGTGATATTGTGTGAAGGTACCTATTCCACATTCTAATGGGAAGGTTAAACATTCTTTGCTCCCATCATGATAAATCCTTGTCTGTCTGGACCACTGAGCCGCTCCTCCAGGAGAGACATCATGCCTATGAATAATTCTAGCAACATTTTAAAGCAAATTAGAGTATGGCTTTATGGCGTTTTCCACACTATCCTCACACAGAAAGGATTATAGATGTCAATTATTATGTCTTTTAAAGAGAGAGATGAGATTCTCTGTTCGTTTCTTGATCCACTGCATTGATGGAAATGCTGTTATGATGAGTTTACAAGACCTCTAAGGCTGATTAATTGCACATAAAATAGTAGTATGAGAGCATCCTGTTAAGAACAAAGAAATTATAAAATGATCCAGATGCAGCTGCATCTCAGCATTACTTCATATGCTGGCTGTTAAACATCTTGCAAATGTTGTTGACTCCTCTTGAATGCAGTTCTTGTTAACTGTACAATAATCCTATTTGTATTCAGTGGCTATGTAAATTTCTTTTTGTAGGGTTGTTTTTTTTTAATTTCCCTGGAAAATTGCACTTGTATACAAGAGATCCTGATGATGTTTTTCATATGAGGAACCAATATATTACACACCGAGAGGCATGACAATCAATGCAAAACAGTATTACGAATCTCAGGTGGATGTCAGATACAATCTTATAGCTTAAAAGAAACAGAATAATCTCTTAATAAACTTTTTCTCTGAATATAACATTCAAAGCATATTTTATTGCTCTATCCAGTGAGCATTCTGTGGTTTTTTGTACTTGCTGTTCTGTTACTGTTTGTAACATGTGTCAGTATGTTGACTTTGTACATTAGTTCTGACCTGGCAAAAGACCTAAAAACCTACTCATCTTTAAATCTGAGGTACTAATTCAAAACTAAGAGCATCACTTAAATATTCTTCTACATCAGGGCCAGAGTCTCCACAAATAAAATGCAATATGAATATTGAATTTGCAGAAATAGATTTTTCCTTTTTAAAGTGAATAAGATTTATTACTTTCACACAGTGGTTTTGGAGTGTTTCACTACTATTTAGCAGAAAATACATAGAAAGAATAAATATTTTTTCTACAACTGGTGATTCATGGCTTCAAGCATGCCAGCGCAAGATGGCATTGTTATCAGAAGTAATGTTAAATAATAGGTACTCAGAGTGTGCTGTCATGCTCATTGTTACGGCAGATTAGTAAGGATTAGAGATAAAATGTATTTTTTTTGTTATATGAATAAAAAGCAAAAAGATTGCTAAGTTTAAATCCCTCCTATTTTAAACTAAAACATTTCCTTTTGAGGCTAGTGTGCTCAAGAATTGGCACTACTATAATATTTGTAATAAAATGATTGAAAATATACATGATTGAATTATGTAACCTGATGTTTTGTTAAAAATGAGATTTTTCTAGAGTTTGAGAGAAGCCTGCATCTCTCTAATGCAAGGTTTTGCTCTTTAATTGTGTCATGGTTTAGGAACGGTGTTCTCCAATTTAGTGCTCCCACTAAAACCATGGTCTGCTTTCTCCCTCTCCTTGTCCCCGCTTCCCACTGTGGGTGGCCGGAGAAGAGAACTGGAGGCACAAAAGGTAAAGATTATGGATTGAGATAAGAACAATTTACTGGAAACAACAATGAGGTAAGAAAACAAATAGTAACAGCAACAATACTGATAACAAAAGTGTACAAAAGAGAGAGAGTGATTCACGTGCAAAATACTCACCTCAGAGCCTGACCTGACCTGTCCACAGCCACACTACCCTGACTGGAAGAGACCCCTTCTCCTGGGAAGGGGCTCCCTTCACGCCACCCCTATCAATGATGTGAGGTGAAATGGAATAGAATCACCTCTGTGTCCTAGCCATGCCCCCTCCTGGCTACTGCAAAAAATTAACTCTGTCCTGGCTGGAACCAGGACATATTGCAAACATGAAGTTAATATTCACTTTTGGATATTACACAGATGCCATTAAGGCTAAGAATGTTAAAACAGGTAGAGATTAGGGTGGTTTGGTTTGAGACACCACTGAAGTGAGTTTCCCTGCATACTGAAACTACTCAGTCGTTTCTAAAAATTAGGACTCTGAAGTGCTCATTCTCTGGGCATCTGGATCTTCTAATTGCACTAAATTACTATCTGGAGACAGGTGATTTTTTTCTCTAGAATACGTAAAGCTTACTTCAGGGAATTCCAAACTATCCAGGGTACAGCCATGCCTATACTTCAGGTCTATATTTGTTTCACTAGGGCTTGCAAGCTGACCTGGTACTTTGGAAAGTTCTCGTTCTCCTTATTTCAAAATTATTTGCGTATTTACACCTAACAGTCTCGGAGCATTCGTCTCCCAGAACAGTTAGGTAACATGGTTAGGTTAGGGTGTTTTGGGAGCCAGCAGCTTGGTGATTAGAGGGGGAGGATCTTAGAATAAAGCTGGTTTTGACTGATATGTCCTCTCTGACTTCTTCTTTGTTTTCTTTCTCCTACATCAAGCCAAGCTAAAAACATAGGATTCTTATTGATTAATTATGAATTGTTCTATCTATAACAATCAGTCTGCTGCCCTTAGAAGAACAGTTGGATCTCTGTGCAGAGAAACCTTATGACAGCATGGGTATAGTGAAAGAAGCCCAGCTTTTAAAATGATTGTCTGTAAAATACAGAGAAAAATTGAGAAGGAGCGTAGGGCACTCCCTTCCTATGTGGAAAGTGCAGAAATTAGTATTTTATTTCTGAAGAATAGCAGTTAGCAACTTCCTGACTCACAAGGGTTGCTCTAGATGCAAAAGGGTTGAGTATTGACAAATAAACATTAATTGATCATAAAGTGAAAGGATAAAGTTGCTTAGATATGACTTGGTGTAACTGGGTTGTATTTAGTCCAGTCTGAAAAAGATTTGAGCACATCCTAGTTTGATTTGAAAAAGTGTTCCCAATATCCATGTGTCCGCAATCCAAGACAGGTACTGAAAGAGTGATGAAGACTCAGAATAATGTCATAATAATATTTAGAAGTAATTAAAATATGTCCCATACGAAGAGACTGAAGGAGTGAAATCTACTTCTTTCAGAAAAAAGAGCTGTATAAAAGGTGGTTTAATCATGGATTTTACACACACAAGTGTGGAACAGCATTTTGATGATGGAAGAGGCTTTCTCCTAATTGACTAAGATACATAAAGATCCTCTGGCTGAAGCTGAAGCTACGCAAATTCGGGCTCTATTCACTACACACATTTTTAATTGCGAGGGTAATTATCCATAGAAACAGCTATTCAAAGGCTGTGATGGCCTCCCTAGCACTTGTAGTTTTGAATATTAAATTGGATATTTTTTGAAATAGCTTTTTCAAAAAGCTCTGCTGTGTTTTTAGCCTAGTT
The DNA here is from genome assembly GCA_013397865.1 of Struthidea cinerea. NCBI lineage: Eukaryota > Metazoa > Chordata > Aves > Passeriformes > Corcoracidae > Struthidea > Struthidea cinerea. The sequence continues at coordinate 421,314 of VZTI01001217.1, read as the reverse complement.
ATTTTTTGGCTATGTTTTGCTAGTCTTGAAATCAGATGGCTGCAATGGCCCCTTCTAGGTTTAAAATTCTACCAATATAAAGGGAAAGTACTGAACTTTGATAAGTGAAAACTTAGTCTGATCAAACTAATTTGCTAAATAGTATGGCCCCACTTAGAGCACCTAGATAAGACAGCACAGAATAGGTTCAGTGAGGGAGATTTATCTTGAAGTAATTTTTGTAGCGTTTTGATCCTGTGCTCAAGATTACTGAAAGACCCTCACAGAATAATAATAAATTACCACTATGTAATACAGTAGAAGGTATGTAAGCTATGTAGACTGCCTGATATTATTATTAATCATAAAAACATAAAATGTCTTTGGTTGAAAGGGACTTTAAAGATGATGTAGTTCCAACACCTGTCCCATAGGCAGGGACACCTTCTACTATACCAAGTTATTCAAAGCCCCATCCAGCCTGGCCTTGAACACTTCCAGGCATGGGGCATCCGCAGCTTCTCTGGGCAACCTGTACCTCATTACCCTCACAATAAAGAATTTCTTCCTTATATCTAATATAGCCCTACTTCGATTCCGTTTAAAGCCATTCCCCCTTGTCCTATCACTACTTGCCTGGATGAAAAGTGCCTCTAAATATTTCTTGTAAGACCCCTTTAGGTACTGGAGGGCTGTCCTAAGATCTTCCCACAGCCTTCTCCTGTCTGAACAATCCCAACTCTCTCAACTCTCTTAATACTGATAATCTGAAATTTTATAACATATGTGAGACCTCAGTCTTAGACTACAGACCCCATGTGCTGGATGCTATACAAATGCAGATTTTCGTTTCACAAACTCTGTATGAAGGTACAAATATCCATCTTGCTTTGTCTTCGTACCTATACCAGGACAAACCTCTTCAACCGATGCCTATGCCTCACGTTGTTTCTAATTCAGGGATATTGTATTCCATCCAGGCTAAGTGGGTTTTAACAGCTGTGCCCATGGCCCATGAAATAAAAAAATCCCTTCCTACTGCTTTTAATTTCATAATGTAAAATAGTTCTTTAGATCATGGAGAACATAATCTCCAAGACCTCATCTCCAGGGTAAGCCTGGTGATAAGATGTAGGGCCTTCCTGTTTACTGAACAGGAGCTGTGGAGCTGTACCCACAGAGTATAACCTGGATGTGTGCAGCAGAATAGCCTGCTGGGAGTTTCAAAGCATACACGAGTTCGGAAAGTGTACTGTATTCTCAAAGAAAGCATTAGAAAAATAAAAACTTTTTGATTTTGGTGTAACCTTTGCTTGAATGAAAAGAAAGAACAATAACTCCTCTTTCAGTACAGTTAAGCCTTTCCAACAGTTTAGCCAAGTGGGAAATGTCTTTATTCAAATTCCTCCCCCCTTCAAGGGGGATGGTTAAAAACTTTTTTTTGTTGTTGGGAAAATCACCTTGATACTTGAGAAACCCCTGTGCTATCCGAGGTATACATATTTCTTGTTCAGTGAGTCAGTTCTTGCAATGTTAGGTGCACAAGCTGCGTGCTGGAGTTAAAAGGGTAGAATGATTATGGAGTCAACTGATCTAGAAAGATGTCTCCATGGGAGGCAGATTAGTTTAAAAGATATTTTGAATATGCATTTAGCATTGGTGACTAGTCAAACATGGATATTTGAATCAGAGGAACAATTTGTTATTTATGAATGTCAGATTACAAAAATAATTTGAATTTATGACATTAAGGTTTAAACAAACATCAACCTAAATGTTTACTCAAAAGTCCTTATGAGCATTTAAATAAATGACGCCATCCCTGGTACTTCAAAAAACCAGGTCACTTATTTTTGCACCAGTAATCATATAGGAGATTTGAAGGAGGCATTAGTTATTAAAAAGCTTGCTTAGGGTACTAAAATGACTTATGTGAATGGCATTTGCAAAGACATAGGACCACAGAATGGTTTCATTTGGAAGGAGCATTAAAGATCATCTAGTTTATTAAAAGTAAATGTAATCCATACTGGAATGTGTGATGCTGTATCAAGTTGAACATCTTGTTGCATTTGCCTCTGAGTAGGAAGTATGTAAAACTTTGTCTCTTTGCTTATCCTTTTTAGCACAAAAGGTACATCATAAAAAAATTATAATATTTGTATTGTTTTCTGAGAAACAGCAGGGATATTTTTTTAAAGTTGAAAGCAAGACAGAGACAGGGCTCTGTGGGAGACTGTAGACACTGAATTATCATGTATTTGGAAATACCCAATAATCACTTGTGTGCAGACTTCTCTAAAGCTTTTGTGAATGCTCTAGGTGCAACACCAAACATAATTTTATGTCCTCTGCTCATTATAAAAGAGAGTAAAAGATTGAATTTATTGAAAAATATGCAGTTAGCTTCAAAACAGTTACTCTTCAATGCATTTAAAAGACAAGTATTTGAAATGTCATTAAATATTATCAAAGTAAAAGACCAGTTGTTCTTTACAGGGTGTTTCTTAAGTAATCCACACAGAAACAAGGTAGTAAGAAAGGCAAATAGGTAACTGTCTTAAAGTTCTCAGATAATGTAATTTCAGAAACATTTATGATCGTTATATATTTGTTTATTTTCTTCTACATTTGTAAGTCTGAAAAGGAGTGCTACTGAAATAAATGTTAATGCAGGGAAGAGACAGACAGTGGCTGATGTGAAGTAAATCCCTCCAAACATACAAATAAAGCTTAAAATTTTGGCCTGTACTATTCTCAGAGCTTGTGGGGGCTTGTTTTCAACACCAGCACCTTAAAAAGCAGAATTGCCATGTGCTGTAATCTTGTCCACCACAGGACATGGAAACAGTATTAGGTAACCTTTAATACTGCAAGATGTGGTTGCAGTGGTCCTTAATGAGGTGCAGGCTGAACTTTCCCATATAACCTTGGGACCCTTCACTCCCAAGCTGTCTCTGGACAGAAGCACTAATTTTGTTTCATTATCCTAATATGTGGCTCTGTTTACATCCTGCTTTTCAGCAAAGGTTCAGCTGTGGGCTATGGCCCTACCAGGTGGAAATGCATCCAAAGTCAGCAGGGAGGCAGATGGCAGCAGATTCTCTGGGTTGTGGCAGCCATTAGTAACTGTCACTTTTCAGCTCCGACCTGCATAGTTTTCTGTTTCCAGATGGCTCTGTTATAGAATTTGGGTTTGTTGCTGGTTAGTTCTCAGGAGCAGTGTGAGAACAAAACCTTTGCACAATGAGGCTGAGGTGTCAGCCTGGGTGCTGTGAAAGTAGTTCCCATCCAGGACAGGAGCCTGATGACACTCTTCTAATCTTCCTCCGCTGTGTTCCTGAGAGACCTTTCTCTTTAAGCAGTAGTCCCAGACTGAAGAGGCAGTTAGCAGTTGTCTCCCATGAATGGAAATGCTCCTGGAGCTATGTCCCCTGCTCTGTTCCAAAAAGACAGATAAGAGCTGAGGTCAGATGGCAGCTGAGACTTTGCATCCACTCTGTGTATCAGAGCTTGACTGAGTGGCAGGTTTGCCTTGTTGTCTCTAGACATTTCAAAACAGATGCTTAAGTGCCTAGCAATCAAATGGTATGCACTCTTAACAAATTAGGATCTAAATCCAAGCTATGCCCACTGTAAATACATTATACTGTGGTAAATGCCATAAAACTATATGTATATATATATATAGTTATCTAAATTATGACACTGCAGCAGTCAGATAGCCTTTAGTTATCAACCAGGGCATTTCTCCCTTCTAACATTTTTTTTTCTTGTTACCACCACCTCCTTCCCCTTTTACATGTTTGTATCCTCTCATGTGAATTTTCTTGGACATTGAATCCTCTGAGAATATCCTTTTCCTTACCCATTTTATTAGCTGCACCCCCAGCCTCTTTTTCTCTGCCACTGTATTGTCTCTTGCCCTTGACTGCACTCTGTTTGCAACTGGAGAGTAGTTTGGAAAGTATCTTTCACACTGTGGATAAGCTGTATTAAAAACATCATTTTTCCAACATAATGTCCCTTGACACAGAATTCATTTACGTTCCTGGGGTGCTTTTTTGCCCTTTCCTCTGTTTCCTTTCTGCTATGATACCATCCCTCTTTAATTAAAACTTTATGCCCTCTCTCCTGTTTGTTTCTTTCCATCTGGTAATTGGACATTAATACATTTATCCAATTAAGTATCAGAGTGGCCTTTATGATAAGTGGGGCATCCTAAAGTCAGTAACAGATTCTCTGATTTCTGTTCTTCCGATGTCTATACTATCGACATCCTCTTTAAGTCAATGTTTCCCTAATCACTTTTCAAACTATGGATACTATTCTTTTCCTGTTGTCTACACATATTTTCACTTAGAGAAGTTTGACTATTTTAATTCCTTTCTTGTGGTCTTCTCAAGAATTAACCTCACTCTCAAGTGCTGGATTCTGCTCCTAGTTTCAAACATCAGAAATCACTTCAGAGTATCACTATTCTGTGCTCCAGATGCACTCTCCTCGTGCTCTATAGGTTGTCAAGATTGGTAAAGAAATCAGAAGGAATCGCTATTATACATAGATAAACTGTGGACTTAGCTTCTCTGAATTTCATGTGGTCAATTGGCAATAGATCCACTTTCCAGAAAACTAATCCTACTGTCCTCACCGATCATTTTGGACAAGTGTTTTGAGAGGGACTATTCTTCGCGGTTATCCTGTGTTGAAAACCACCGTGCTATTTACAGGTTCCTGTCTGGTGCTTTTTTTAAGGTAAACAGAATTGAAGCTGCTTCGTTTCAGTCAGAAGAATAGTGAAGATAATCTTACTTAACTTCAAGATAAAACTCTTTTTACAGTGTCAGTGTGAAACGCTTTTGGTCTCACTTTATCATTTTTTGCCTTTCTGCGCAAGGAGAAAGGGCAGCTAATGTAGTATTGCTATCCTGTTACTCCTTCCTCCGACAAAACATCTATTTCTACTGGAGGTGGCAGTTAACATTGTTTGTCCCATTTTACCTCCATGAAAGTAGCGGGAGGAAATCATGTGTCCTGGGGAGCTGCTCTGTGTATAGCCTCTTTCTCTATTAAGCAAGTGAGTGGGTTGCACTTGGAGTTATAACATGCTTTCTTTCTTCCACTTCAAGGTCAGTGGGACTGCCTGATTGATAAATAATGTCTTTGTCCACTACTGCCATGCAGTTCAAAATGCAACTCATCAGAAAGGATGAAAATCAGGAGCAAATTGAGCCTTTTCTGATTGATAAATAATGTCTCTGTTCACTACTGTCATGCAGTTCAAAATGCAACTCATCAGAAAGGATGAAAATCAGGAGCAAATTGAGTCTGCTTGTCTTCTTTTTTTTTCATGAAGAACAGTAAATTATTATAGTAAAATTATATGACTGTTTGTTATATTATTAGTGCTACTTGCAAAGCAGATTGCCTCAACAGGAACGGCAGAATGTGATACTTTATTTGCAGAATGGGAAATACATCGTCATTATGAGTCTGTTAAAACAAACCTTCTGGTAAGAAAAGATACACAAGGAAATTATGAAAGGAACTTACTCAGGCAAATAATCAGAGATGGAGCACCTCTCCTATGAGGAAAGACTCAGAGAGAGTTGTGTTTTTCCAGCCTGGAGATGACAAGGCTCTGAGGAGACTTTATTGAGGCGTTTTGGTATTTAAAGGGGACTTCTAAGAAAGATAGGGTCAAACTTTTTAGTAGATGCTGTAGCGATAAAGACAAGGGGTGATGGTCTTAAACTAAAGGAGGGTAGGTTCGGAGTACACAGAAGGAAGGAATTTTTTCTTATGAGGGTGGTGAAATGCTGGAACAGGTTGCCCAGACAGGTGGTAGATGCCTCATCCCTGGAAACATTAAAGTTCAGGTTGGATGAGGCTCTGAGCAGCCTGGTTTACTTGAAGATGCCTCTACTCATTGCAGGGAAGTTGGGCTAGATGACACCTTCCACTAGACCAGGTTGTTCAAAGCCCCATCCAACTTGGCCTTGAACACTTTCATCCACAACTTCTCTGGGCAAACTATTCTAGTACCTCATTACCCTCACAGTAAAGATGTACTTCCTAAAATCCAGTCTAAGTCTGCCCTCTTTTAGTTTAAAATCATTACTCCTTGTCCTATCACTATACCCCCTCATAAAGAGCCCCTCCCCATATTTCCTGTAGCCCCCTTTAGGTACTAGAAGGCTGCTTTAAGGTCATCCTGGAGCCTTCTCTTCTCCAGGCTGAACAACCCCAACTCTGTCAGCCTGTCTTTGTAGGAGGGGTGCTCCAGCCCTCTGATCATCTTCATGACCCTTCTCTGGACTCACTGCAACAGGTCTTTCTTAGGCTGACAACCCCAGAGCTGGACGCAGTACTCCAGGTGGAGTCTCACAAAAGCAGAGTAGAGAGAAATTATCTCCTCCCTCAACCTGCTGGTCACTATTCTTTTGATGCAGCCATGGGGCTGATTTTCTTTCTGGGCTGTGAGCACACATTGCTGGGTCATACTCAGTTTTTCATCCACCAACATCCCGAAGTCCTTCTCTGATGGGCTGTTCTCAATCTACTCATCACCCAGCCTGTATCCACGTTTGGGATTGCCCCAGCCCAGCACCTTACATTTGGCCTTGTTGAACTTCATGAGTGAAGTTCACCTTCACTCTTGAAATTCACCTGTCGATGTGTCCACCTGTCAAGGCTGAGTCCACCAATCAAGGCTGCCTAAGACTTTCTGAATGGCATTCCTTCCCCCTGGAGTATGAACCACACCACATATCTTGGTGTCATCTCCAAACCTTGCTGAGGGTGTACTCAGTCCCACTGTCCATACCACTGATGATGTTCAACAGAGCTGTTCCCAGTACTGACCGCTGAGGTACGCCACTCCTCACTGGAGTCAAGTCATAGGCATCAAGTCATTGACCGCAACTCTGACTGTGACCATCCAGACACTTCCTTATCCACTGAGAGGTCCATCCATCGAATCTTTGTCTCTCTGTTTTAGAGGAAAGGATGTTGTGCCGAGCAATGTCAAATGCTTTACATAACTCCAGGTAGACGGTATCTGTCACTCTTCCATTATCCACCAGTGCTGTAGCACTGTCATTGAAATTTGTCGAACACCCTTTGCCCTTAGTGAAGCCATGTTGGCTGTCACCAACCTGTCACCTTTCTGTTTTCCTTGTGCCTTACCACAGTTTCCAGATGGTTCTGCTCCTTGAACTTGCCAGGCACAGAGCTGAGACTGATCGGCCTGTACTTTTTTCCTTTATAAAGGTGGGGTTATATTTCCCCCTTTCCTGTCAGGGGAACTTCACCAGCATGCCCTGGCTTCTCAAATATGATGGCTAGTGGCTTAGCAACTTCATTACAAGTTCCCTCGGGATCCTTAGATGCATCTCATCAGGTCCCATTGACTTATACACATTCAGGTTCCGTAGATGGTCTAGAGCTTGATCTTCTTCTGTGGTGGGCAATAATTAATTCTTCCAGTCCCAGCCTTTCAGTTCTCTGAATTGGGTGACATGGAGAGGGTACATGCCAGTGAAGAGTAAAGGGAAAATAATTTTTGAGTCAGCAAGGTTTATGTCCACGATGGACAATAAACAACTACAGTGATGGTTTCTTTCAACATATGTGTATTGTCACTCATTTTTCTACTCACTGAATGCCAGACTTCTGCAATCTGGAGGGGGATCTCACCAACTTTGAAATAATTTTTTGCAAACTTTATCTATTTTACTTGTTGATTGGATCATGTGCTATGACATCTGGAACACTAATCCCAGCTGTCTTTGGAATCAGTGCTCATGTGGCATCAAAATTAGGAAAACGCGTTTATTCATTTACATATTTTGCATATTTATAAACCCACCATTTTTCTGTATCAGTAAAGGCTGGATGCAGAGACAAATGAGCCTGGCTCCATTGATTTTAAAGGACCTGACATGACTGACACTAGCTGGGGAAACCCAGCCTGCTGTGTTTAGCTCTGGTTTACACCGAATTACATGAAGCCAGGAAACATGATGTGGCAAGTACTTAGAAGTGTTTTAAATCTTCTCTTGAGAAGCTCCTGCAGAACAGTACTAATTTCAAGTCCATGAAACTTTACATGCAAAAGAACTGGGATCAAGCAAAAGCAGCACTGGACCTATGAAATAAGCCTGAAAATTATTTCTAGCAGAGAGTATTGGGACGTACCTAGTAAAAACTGCCACAGGTTCTGAAGTTACACTGCTGTGGCCACCACATAGGTGGAATGGGACCTCCAAGATACATTTCTTCTGGAATATTATTACTTGATTTATTTTTCATCTTTCCCTGCAGCTGGAGACTCTCCCTCAGTTTTAATGAAAATAAAAACACAGCTGGATAGGAACATGATCTCCTGGAAAACAATGAATTCTTCACACTTCATGGAATAACATAAATAAAGACAACCTACAGTAGGGTATCAAAGATTACACAGAGGAGTCAGTGACTGACAGAAATAAAGTAAGGAGCTCTAGCTGAAAACACAAGCTTGGGGAGACACAGTCTCACGGGAGGTTTTTCTGAGGAATAATGAGGGTGGCTCCAAGCACAGTTTCCTGGGTAGGGGATGAGGTGAAGTGTATAACTGCAAGTGCACTGATGTGCAGGCTCATGTTGTTCTGGTCACCTGCCAAAGCCAGGACATCCCTGAAGCATTTGATAAGGGATTCAGGAATGGTAGCTGTTGGCAACCAAATAACTGATCCTCATGGACTTTACTGCAGATGTTTCCATATGCATGTGTGCGCATGTCATGTGCATTATTTACTAACAGGCACATGTGTTAAGACTGTTTGTATGACTATCAAAGGTTTAACAGTGTAATTAAATAGGTGGAAGTACTGTCTTACTGATATGATTGCTTGATATATTAATAGATTTAAACATTGTTTTTATAAGAGGACATTATCAACTTGAAATCTCATCTGCATCTCAAAGTATTTTTACTGATTAAAGGTATACATTAAGATATGATAGCTATAAGGTAATAGAGGTTGAAATATTTCACCTGTTGCTCTGTTTATTTAGCGTGTGTGACAGCATTTCACATATAGTGGGTTTCCCCAGCTACTCAGTGTCACCTTTAGTTGTAGGGATCTTGTTCAAAACAAAGAGAGAAATCATTCTCAAGGGGAAAATTTTTGTGTCTTTCTTTCTTTACTACCTGTCCTCAATCCAGATTTGTTTTAAAACCTGGCTCCAAATGTAAGCATAAAAAAACTGAGAAAAATTATATTGATTTGCATGCTTCAAAAAATAACATTTCTGTAAAGTTCTCCTCTAGATCAGGCCCATTGCCAGGGTAATTAATGGGCAGATGCAGTTGGAACTACTTTTAACTCATGTCTTGAAACTGATTCAATTTTAATTTGATGATCTCCCTTTAATGGCGCTTACTGTAGAGCCAGTGCTAGTTAATAAGAGTATTCCCTTCTTTGCCCAGAAACGGTTTCATATAAGGTATTTAAGGGATATCTCAGACCTCATGTTAGATGCTATGATACTTGAGAATTTATTATTACCTTCTTAAATGCAGTAGTCCCTTGAATAAAATCTTTGAAATTTGAAAAAAAAAGTATTCTTTTTCAAGTATGTGGAGTTATCACAGGAGGAAATAACACTCACTACACATTTAACAATGCAGCTCACGTTTCTTCCATTTTTACAGCTGAAAATGAGCCTTGTCCTATGATTATGATATCTTCTGATCCTTTTTATGTGACAAAAGGGCATATTTAAATTTTATCCATCATGATTAACTAAAGCCAAGCCTCAGGAAATGCTTGTATTTGCTAGAGGTGACCTTTGGTTTATACCAGGAAGAAACTGTGGTTTTGGTTCTCCAAGGATGGATTGCCTTATAGAAGCAGAGCTGTCTCCGTGCAACTGCGTTTGAGATCTGGTTTGAGTGTGGTAATGATTCAAAAATGTAGAGGAAAGGAGGCAAGTGATTCTGAGAAGGAAATGGCCTGAAGTTTATTTTTTCTTTAAACAGCGTGAGATTTGGCTCTGCTGTGTACCTCCACAACTGAACCTTTATTATACTCTCAGGAATGGTGGTTTTACTATCAACTTCCCAGACAGTTTTTCAGCAACATCTCTGGTTAGCTTTTCTCTTCTTTCTCATTTTTAATGACGCTTTAAAAGAAGATTACTATCATTTCTAGCCATATCTAAAATTCTCAGGTCAAAGAATTAGAAGAAATAATTTATTTCATTTTACCCCTAATTATAGCCGTTGTATTGAATTTTTGGCTCACTTTAGGCAAAGTCTTCCCCAAATTATGGAATATTACGCTGTTATTTGTAAATGGGGCAATTGTAGTTTGTAAGTCAATTTGTTGCAAGCAATTTGTTCGGTAAGATTGTGGGAGGAACAACTGTGGAGTAAATGAGCTGCATGGAAGGGAGTAATGGGAACAGGCTATGAATTACTTTGCTGTGAACAGAAAGGCTTCTGTTAATCTCTTTAGAAAAAAAAAAAAAGCAGTCTGTCTACTTCCTATATGGTTTATTTCCTTTTTTTTTGAGATGTAGTTCAGATCTCAGAGACCATTTGCCCTCTTGGCTTTAGTTAATGTCTCTATTTTATCTCTGTATTTAAATAATTGACAAATCTCCAGAGATAAGGGTAGTTAGGAAGGGTCTTGAACTGCTGCTTCAGCTTGGCTTCAAAATAATAGTAATATTAGAAAACTGCAGTGTTTCATTGCATAGCAGTCAAACTACTGTCAGTCAGACAAAATATGAATTTTGTGTTCTGGTTTCAATTTACATAATAAAAAAAAGAGAGAGAAAACATGAAATACTTTTTAAAATTATATTTTTATTTAAATGGCACATCTTAAAAGGCTGTTTGCTTCAGCAGATTCAAAATATAATTTATACATTATGTTTCCTTTATAGCATTAGGCTGCCCACAGCAATAACAGCCAACAGCTGAAGTAAAATGTGTTGTCAAGCAAATAGTGAAAGAGGGAATTAAAGGGAACACCTGTGTCTTGTTATTAGAAATCATATCCATGCTGGACTTGTAATATCCTAAATAATACAAATTTAGCTAGAAGTAACAAAGCAGATGGAAACATCTGTATATTGTATGCACTGACAGTTATTGGTAGAGTATCTGGCCCTGGTTTTCCTCTCAGTAAACATTATTTGCATAGTAGTTTTCCTCCTTTGCATCCTTGACTTGTGAAAAAAATTGATGTCTGATGAAGGCAGAATAGTTGATATTAGAACATTAGTACAGGGAGACAGTCTGATCCTGATGCAAATACACAGGTACAGATGTAAGTCATGTAAATGTCCAGTACGGACCTACAATGAACATTCTAATGGGCATAAGTGGAAAATACAACATTTAGGCTTTCTTGAATGTACCACCTTCTCCTAAGTAAAAAGCTCGGGAGAAGGTGTTGCAATGCCAGGGATTGCTGAGATGTCAAACAGCACATCAAACGCAGCCAGGTTGCCACATCGCCATAAGTGAAAGTCAAAGGAATTTAGTTCTCCCTAACATCAAGTGTGTGTACAGGAGGCACAGACCACGCAAGCAAACTGTCCCATTCTACTCTGCAGTCATAGGAATGGGGCAGCCTTTCAGCTGGGCGGGTGTCAGTGTCTGTTTCAGTTTGATCTCAATATGTCTGCAGCCTCCAGCAGCTCCATTGACTAGGTCCTCCTCTGGCTGTTATGGGAGCTAGGACAGACTTCACTTACAGACACATAAGGAGTAAGACGTTTTAAGCTGAATGTCTGAAACCCAAAGCTGAATCTTACTTTTGTAGTTCCTTCACACACAGATTCAGTTCCTAATATGACAGCATTTGCAGGGTATCAGCCACCATAACTCTATCTTAACTTTTAAGAGAACTCATATGTCACCTGACTGTGGTTGGAAAAGATGTTTTTTCTGCTAGTACCTACACATTTCATTTTTGTACCTACACATTTTTTTACCTAACGTCTTCTCCAGCCAAGCTTTCCTTGGAGAATGGAAAGAAACCCAAAAGACACAAAAAAAAAAACAAAACAAAAACAAAAAAAAAAAAAAAAAAAAAAAAAAAAAAAAAAAAAAAAAAAAAAAAACCACAACCAACCAGATGATAAGCAATGAGAGAAGCATAGAGGACCTTTAAATTGAATTTATGGCTCTTCGTAAAGTCGATTTGAGTGTAAATTCTGCAAAGGAGAATTCTTTAAAAGTCTCCCCTCTGTATAAAATACTAAAAGAAATCCAGTGCAATAAATCTCTTAGACCCAGATTTTCTTTTTCATCCTTCTAAGATGTATCATAAATATGAACTCTTTTTTTCAGTTGGAAGGTGTTCTGTCAGCAGGCTGAGATGGTTGGACACTGGGTACATTGGACCCAAATATCTCAGATGCTCAATGGTAGATGCTAAACCAAAGTTTGAGATAGATGAAGTTAAAAATATATGGAATTATGATAAAATACTTTCCTGTGAGGGCTTGATGACAGATATTATGCTTTTTGGGATGTGAAATTTTTCCAAGATTATGTATTTGGAGTGTGACTCAGAACTGACTTCTTGCCTATATGGACAAGTAAAGCTTTTAAACTGCTCTTCTTCACTCTAGGTGGTTTACACCTTATGCTCCCAAAGAAAATGTTGCCTAATGCACCTATCCAATTGTGGAACTTCTGACAAAATAATTTCTTCCTCAGATCATCTATGCAATCCAGTACTGCTTCATCTTTCTGAATTCGTTCTTGTAGCTTTTTGAGTAAGTGTAATGTTTTTAGAACTTACTGCTGTTCCTGTAAATAGAGATTCCTTTTTAAATTGTCCCAGTGTCGTTATCTCAATTATTTCTTACAGATGATCTACAAAGATTCTGTTTCACTTAATTTGACACTTTGAGTTGCTAGCTGGGGATATCTTTGGCTAAGCACATTTACTGTTAAGAGATTCTTGTGATGCAAGAAGAACAGTCATTTTAATTGCAGAAAGAGTAAATTATTTTTCTGTAGCTTTTCCCCTAATTTTGCTCACTTTATTAGCAAGAAAGTAAGTCACACACTCTTCAATTCTTCATCCAGTTATTGAGCATGTTGTATAATAAAAAGGAAACATACTACTAATGAAATTACATTTCTTAATGCATTATTCACCAATCTCCAGGGTTTTAATGCTATTTTGTATTGCTAAACACTTACTGTATTCATTATTTAACATGCAAGAAAAATGCAGATAAACCAGGCCATTTGGGTGGTAAATCAGAAGGCAGAGAATATGAATTAGCCAGGGAATGTCTTTTCATATCAAATCTTACTATGCTCTCTCACCAAATTTTAAGAAACTCTGCAAAGACAAAGTCTCTGTTTAAGATAAAACAAAAAAAAATAGCCTTGCCTCTGTTGTATTCTCCCCTGTTTAGTTTTTTCCTTGTTTGGAAGGTAGCCATGATGCTCTCCCACCTTTAGGTTCAGAGAGTACCTCGCTATTTTCTGGCCTTGCTTACTCTGCATTTCCAAGGCACTAAACACCTTCACAGATCTCTTATTCTCTGCATATATGTTGCTCATACATATCAATGACAGTTGTCGACAGATTCTGCCTGTAAGCCTCTGAGTATGTTCTTTAAATCCTTGGTGACAACCAACCTGGTAAAGCAATTAGGCGGGAAAACTATAGAAAAGGAAGAAGAATTAAGAGAAAAAAATACAAATGCTTTCTCTAATCCAGCAAAGGTTACTGTTGGAAAGGGGAAATTTTAAGTCTTCAGTGTTTTGTATCACTCGTGTATGGTAGAACCTATGATTCAATATCACATGGTGCCTAAATGTCTCCAATAGTGGCACTATCCAACTACACTTTTCATGGAAACTAGGGGTTTCATCCAGACCCTGTGCCACTGCTTATGGATGGGCTATGCCCACTTACAGCTTGAATCACTAATCTTCATGTTTCAATTAGTGTGTAACACTCCTCTAAGGACTTCAGTCTTCTAAAGCTTAAATATTTTGAGATGCGCATGGTGGCTCTTGTCCTAGACACTGGTGTGCCATTTTTTATTTAGACAAGAACCAAATTTCCAAGATATTTCTTTATTAAATCAATATGAAACTTAAAATTCTTTCCACTTGAAAACTCTTTTCATGTGAGATGGTATGTTTGAGGCTGTCATGTTCCTTTGTCTTCAGAAAATCTCAGGGCAGAGTGCCATGCCATTCCTGTATACAGGTCCTTTCTGCCTTAGCTTGTCCCACCATTATTTCATCGAATCATAGAATATGCTGCTTTGGAAGGGATCCATCAGGATCATTGAGTCCAACTCCTGGCCCTGAGCAGGATACCCCAGGAATCACACCATGTGCCTTAGAGTATTGTCCAAATGCATCTTGAACTCAGACAGACTTGATGCTCTGAATATGTCCTTGGGGAGCCTGTTACAGTGCTCAGCCACCCTCTAGGTGAAAAACCTCTTCCTGATATCCAGCCTACACCTGCCCCGACTCAGCTTCGTGCCATTTCCTTGAATCTTGTTAGTGGTGATGAGAGTGAAGAGATCAGTGTTTGCCCCCCCACTTCCCCTCATGAGGATGTTGAAGACCACACTGAGGCCTCCCATCAGTCTCCTCCAGGCTGAGCAGAACAAGTGAGCCCAGCTACTGTTCATAAGGCTTCCCCTCCAGCCCCTTCACCATCTTTGCTGCCCTCCTTTGGACACTCTCTAATAGCTTAATGTCATTTTTTTATTGTGGCAGCCAAACCTGACCCCAGCACTCGAGGCGAGGCCGCCCCAGTGCAGAGCAGAGCAGGACAATCCCCTCCCTTGCTCAACTGTCANGCGGGACAATCCCCTCCCTTGCCCAAATGTCAGTGCTGTGCCTGATGCTCCCCAGGACATGGTTGTCCCTCCTGGCTGCCAGGGAACTGCTGACTCATATTTGTCTTGCCATTGACCAGGACCCCCAGGTCCCTTTCCACAGTGCTGCTCCAGGCCTCTGGTTCCCTGGTCTGTACACACAACCTGGGTTGCCCCAGCCCAGGTGCAGAATCCAACACCTGCCCTTGTTAAGCTTCATGTGGTTGGTGATTGCCCAGCTCTGATTTGTCGAGGTCTCTCTGCAGGCCCTCTCTGCCCTCGAGGGATTTAACAGCTCCTCCTAGTTTAGTGTCATCAGAAAGCTTGCTTAGTATCCCTTCCAGTCCTGCACCCAGGTCATTACTCAATATGTTGAAGAGCATGGGGCCTAAGATGGAGCCCTGAGGAGCCCCACTAGTGACAAACTAGTGACAGGTCACCAGTCCGATGTCACCCCATTCACGGTAACCCTTTGTGCCCGACCCATGAGCCAGCCAGATGATGTGTTTATCCAGCTGTGTGCTGGAAATTTTGTCCAGAAGGATCCTGTGAGAGACAGTATCAAAAGCTTTGCTGAAGTCCAAGAAGATTATATTTACTGGCTTCTCTTGATCAGTTAAGTGGGTTATCCTGTCATAGAAGGAAGTCATGTTCAACAAACAGGAAGCTGCTCCAGCTGTGACCAAAGACTTCATTGTCCTCCAGGTGTTTTTCAATACCTCCCAGAATAATCTTTTCTGTGATTTTACTGGGCACTGAAGTGAGACTTATGTCTCACTTGTAGTTTCCAGGGTCCTCCTTCTTACCCTTCTTGAAAACTGGGACAACATTCACCAGCTTCCAGTCAGCTGGGACCTCTCTGGATTCCAAAGACTGCTCAAAAATCGTCAAGAAAGTCTTTGCAATATCAGCCAGCTCTTTGAAGATTCTCCAGTGAATCCCATCAGACCCCATAGATTTCTAGGGATCCACCTGGAGCAGTAAATCCCATCTAAGTTCAGGAACAGCTGAGAGTTTATCTTTCTTGCAGTCGTGGTCACCTAGCTCAGAGCACTGAGACCTGCCTCTGTCATCAGTGTTGAACATGGAGGCGAAGAATGCACTGAGCACCTCTGCCTTTCCTCTGTCCCTGTTTGCAAGGACACCTCATCCTGTGTTGGCCTGATGTTATTTCTACACTCCCTTTTGCCATTAATGTATTTGAAAAAATATTTGTTGATATTTTTGTTCCTGTAGTGCTCTGAATTATATTTTACTCCTCTGTGTGCCCTTTTCTGACCTTGGTGTGTTTTCTAAAAATCCACTGTTTGTTGACCTATGTGTCAGAATATTAGCTTTCACCTGAGAATATTTTTTTAACCTTTGTAGTTAATAGGGGGGAAGTGAGGAGGAAATAACCCCAAACCACAAATTGTGGCTGCTCTAAGACCCAGAGATTCTAAAACTCAAAGAGGAAGACCCCAAAGCCATCAGCATTTTACCCAAATGTAAAACATACAAAGATTTTTAATAAAAATGAGCCTGATTTTGGAGGAACTGACCCACGATTGCTGAAGGCTCCTGGCTGTTGAGGCATCAGTGGGAGCACCTGCAGTGGAGCCCCTGCTGTGCAGTTAGTCTACTGCAAATTTTTCCCCATGTGGTGGTACCAGGAGAACCTGCAAATGCTCCACTGGGATTCCTGCTAGGTAAGTGTCAATATATTTCATTTTGCAGGTGAGCTCCAGAGCAAATTATATTAACAAGGATTCCCAAAATGGGTATTTGGGAAGGACAGCATTAGAGCATAATGATGGATATTGCAATGGATATGCTAATACATAATTAGATAGCCTACTTACAGACATCTCTATAGCACTCATTACCAGAGCAGCTGTGATCTGATTATATCAGCAGTCTGAACTTTATCAAATCATTAATTTATGGTATTAGTAATTTCAGAAGAGAACAACAAAATAAAATGGCTGGCATTGCTGTTACTGTAATACATGACATAGTACAGTTGCAACTGATAATTAACCATGTGATCAATCCTTATTAAGATTAACACCTGTATGTTTGTCAACCATGGAGCATTATAGTTTTATATAACTCAACACTTAGGACTTGATACTCTAGCTGCAATATAATCTCTCAGGAAGAAACTTTATAACTGTGAATAATACTCTTTGGGAAGCAAAGTGCAGTGCATGGGTTTACCATGTACCTTGAGACATAGTAAGGCGGTACATGAAATAACAGGGCCCCCATTTGGCAATGTCACCTGGAATAGGTGCCAGAAAAACACATGCTTAGCAGTCTGTGAAAGAACTCGTACAAACCTGGTGGGACTCGTGTTCCGGAAAACATCTACAATGTGTCTGAAATTGCTATAATTTAGGAAATCTGGAAGGATGTGGATTGGAAAGCGCACTTTTTTTCACTTTCTGTCAGCTGCAGTGAAGAAGTTGTGTTTTGCTGTGCTGATGGATAGTGCACTGGACTGGTGCTTTAGAAATTCTCGTTAGTACCTACTGGCATCAGGTCTGGAGGGCAGCAGTCAGGTAGGGCTGCAGTGTTGCATTTGTTTCTCAAAATCTCTTGTGTTGTTACTCAAGAACATTCTTCTCTCCCTCACTGGAACTGAATTGCATCATTTAAGGTTACAGATTGAGTCAGCTTTCTGCTAACATTCCCTGAGTGAAATGTACCACTTCTGAAAGAGTCTTAGACTGACAGCAGTAGAAGATGAAGCCATTTGCTTATCCACAAAATTTTCTGTAGAGTCAATGTCACCACATTTGCTAACACATGTATCTAGTAGTGGTTTGATGTTTCTTTTTTACACTTGGAAAACACAATGTCTAAAGTGCAGCTTAATGACCCATAACCTGCTGGTCATTCAACTTCACAACAACTTCAAGTCTGCAGCAATCTGCACCTGTATTTTTTTTGAGTGAAACAAAAGAAGCTGATTCATTGAACTGAGACCATCAAACCATTTTATGTATGTCCCCAAACATGCCTTGCTCTCAAATATCATGAGAGGGCTAACCTTGTGAAGGATAAGTCACAACGTTATTTATTGCTC
This sequence comes from Struthidea cinerea, assembly GCA_013397865.1. Classification (NCBI taxonomy): domain Eukaryota; kingdom Metazoa; phylum Chordata; class Aves; order Passeriformes; family Corcoracidae; genus Struthidea; species Struthidea cinerea. The sequence continues at coordinate 403,397 of VZTI01001217.1, read as the reverse complement.
TCCTTCAACAGATCCAATATTTTTCATGTTGTCCTGTTTGTAACCTTTCTAAAAGAAGAAAAGGACAGCATGATTGTTAGCTTATTCCCAATCTACATCGTCATTCAGCTCTTCTTTATTTAATCTTTAATATCTCTTCTTTTACTCCAGAAGGAGACCTTCTTTCCTGTCTGCACTCCCCGAAAGATATTAATTCAAAATCACATTAAGGCAAAAAGCCCAGGTCACTCAACAGGAATAAAGATATGAATTTCCACTAATCACATTCTCTCTTCCCAGCCCTGTGGTTCCCCAGTGAAATGAAAAGAACCAAACATCCCACTGGGTCTTTTATAAAACTGTGCTAACATTACATAATCCCAAAGGCACAGGAAAGTGTGATAAGACTGTAAAATAAAGCCTATCTTTTATCTGTTCATGAGAAACCTGAGTGGCTGTGACACTCAGGCTTTTCTCTCATGCTTGAAAATTATTCTCTCCTTGGAATTTAGCAGAAAATTTCTGACCATCATTTTGTCACCTCAGTGTCCAGCTGAAAAGATGACTTCCTTGCACATCTCAGGCTGGCAGAGCTTGTTTTTTTGGTCGACAGTGCAAAAGTGCTGTCATTTGTAAATTTCCTATCTCATTTTTTGTTTGGGAACAGTTCGGGGTTTTGAAATTCTGTTATTTTTAGTGAGTATTTTGTGAATGTTCGTCAGTTTAAGTGAACCTAAGGCGGTCACTGCTCAGTGGATATTGCAGTGCTTGCAATGATGCTGGCAGGTTTTTGTGACTGGGTGGCATAAACATTCATATTAAAGAAACTCTTAATGGCCCTGAGCCAATAAAATGTTAATAGAAGTCTAACAGTAAGAGCCAACATGTCTTAATGATTTCAATAAGATAATGCAACAATTAATTGTTTTCTGGATTGAGGCTAGAGTGGATTGCTGCATATAGATCCGACTGAGATGCATTCTCCATAGCTATTTTTATTTTTTTTAACTGTCAACGTTTTTTGTGTACATTTCTTGGGAGTGAAGAACATTTCTACATGCCTTTGCAAACATTTTGTTTTGCCTAATATATTTTCTGAGAAAGGAAGAAAGATCAAAACTACCACATCCCAAATTAAATTTGCAGTTACTATTAAAAAAATGCAAAAGGATGAAGAAATGGCAACTAAAAGCTAATTGTTCCTTTGCCCTATGAAAACCTATTATCTCTTCATGTGCAGTAGGTGACTAAAACCATGAAATATGAGGAAAACTACTTGAAAAAAAAGGAGGATGGTGGATTGCCTGAGTACCAGATTCTTAGTTCCATTCAGATGCCATAAACAAAAAGAGAACGAATATTTATCCTTAGGCAGAATATCAGGTTACTCTCCTAAAACGATGACCAGTTCCTTTTCACATTTCATTAAAAAAACAGAAAACCAACAGTGAAAGTCATCTTTCACTAGTGACAGAGTATTTTGGTTTTGCAATGAAGTCCAACTCCAAGAAGGCTCATTCCAGGGAGTACTTTGTGCATACTGTTATTCCCATTAGCAGAATTAAACAAGGTCCTTAAGTTCACCAGTTTAATACTGTGCTAAATAGTTTATTGCTGTAATTCAAAGTGGAGAATGTTTGAGAAACTCTTGAACAGGATATGGGAAAGAAAGTTTTAAAATTACCTTGCATCCCATAAATGTTCTTCTAAAGATGGTTCCAGGATCACTAAGGGACACTGTAGAAAAAGTAAGCATCCTAGGTGTGTTTGAGTACTGATGTGAGGGGTGTGCATGGACTCTCAGCACCCTTCACACTGATCAGCTTCAAATTCTCTCTATTCAATTACAGTTATAATAGGAAATAAGTTCACCACATTCAACCACAGCAACTGATTGGCCCGTTTCATAGCTCCAAGGAAGAAAAACGAATCATCTTGGAGTAAAAATGACAGTTGAGGGTGTGAGTTCTCGTTAAAGATGTCCAGACACAAGAAATGCTGTGCATCACTACTTTGAAACAGGCTTTGTGGGTTTTTTTTCCTTCTAGCATTTGTGTTTCTCTTGTTAGTCTGCCATCCATCCCAGGTGCCACTGCAGAAATGAGCAGTTTGTGAGTGAAGAAAAAAGAGAAGTTATCATCAGGGAGATGGCACAGAAATCCAAAAATATGGAATGGAATGAATGGCAAAATCTTCTCTTTGTTTACAAGCCAAATTCTAACTAAGGAATTCAACTGCAGCTTGGAAAGTCTCCTGCCAGAAATTTCTGCAATCAAATCAAAATTCAAACCTTGTCTTGGAGACCCTGTGATTTTATTGCCACTCATGTGCATCCCAAGTAAGCCACCAGTGTCTAAACATTTCATACACCAGGCAATTTGTCACATTCTGAAGACGACACCGTAATTCCCATAGCACCTCATTCAGTACTATGTGTTCTGCATACAAGAAAGCTCTAACATTAACTGCTTTGGTGAAGTACTTTTCACCTTATTTATGAATAACTTCAGATCAATAGGGGCAGATGGGGGTGAGATAGGGAAGGAACTTCTGTTTCCAGTAAGTAATATATGAAAAAAGGCAATCATCTCCTGGGTTTCTGCAGACAAACAAATTGCCTTTCATGTTCACTGAATACCAACTTTGAGCAATACTGGTACAGGGAAAGGCAAGGCAGACCAAAAGATCTCAAATAGTCGATAGGAGGGTACAGCCCCTCAAAACTCCATGATAGGTGTTTTTCCATAAGGAGGAGGAATAGATGCATGTTAAACATCGTTGCACTGCTACGTGTGCATTCCTTTAACTGATTTTCAAGTTTTCAGTCAGTTGAAATATGGCCTTAAAAAACTCAACATTCATGTGACTGGGACATAATAAAAGCACATTTTGTAGTCTGTTGCAGATGTCTTTGGTTTTGGGGGGGGTTTATATTGCTCAAATTAGGAACCAAGTTTTAGGAATACAAGGAGCTTGCATTAACATGTCTGGTTTCCTAATGAGTTTTTCCAATATCCCTTTCAAAGGATGTCATAAATCTGAGTTACCTCTGTTAAAGTATTAAAATGAAATTATTTAGCCTCACAACTGACCCACAAGATGTGTCTTTGCGTTTTATCGTGTTTCCAGCAATTTTCCCTTCCACTTTGCTGTGAGGCAGTTGTAGGACATGCGCACATCTTCTTCGTTCTTCCTTTAAGTAGGGGAAAAGTCACAATGGTTTCATGTCATAGAAGTAAAAAACCAAGAAATTATTCTTTCAATTGTGGGAATGTTTTCTTGCAAGACTACAATAAAACTGTAGGAAAGTGTGTAGTGTTCTGAAGTTTACAAAACTGCTTACTGTAATTGAATCCATTCAGATTATCCTAAGCAAAATTGTTTTCCTATATTCTAATATCAGAAACCATGAGGAATTTTAGTTGCTGAGACCACACACATGTTCATATAGTGTTCTAGTGTTATTTAGTTGTTTTAAAAAATGGAACATCCAAATGGTGACGTATTTCCTATGACACAGGTGGCAGCCATCTTAAAATCTTTTGCATTCCTTCAAAAATTATGGTAGGTTTTTAAACAATTCTGCTCACATAAGTAAAAATTAAAACCAGAGTGCTTACAGAAAAATATACTCTTCAAAACTAAAAAATAAAAGGTTAATCTTGTTTGCATAAGAGAGCTTTAAAAAACACTGATGTTCCGTTGACCAAAATAGTTCCATTTTTGTTAACCTGTATATTTTAACAAAAAAAAACTCCTCTAAGGACTGCAGTTTTGTAAATTGTAAGTAAAATTATTCGTAATGAGAATTAAGGTAGTATATGTTACTATGGAGACCATTTGAGAATAGAGGCATTAAAGTATAACTTGCTTTCTTTCAGGAATTGAAACAAATGCTTATGAAAACCTTTTAAGGAATTAGTTCAACTGCAGTGCTTGAAAGAATAATGTAATGGAAAATATGTATCTACTTATTCACAGAATTCCACAAAGTGAGGAGATCATGATGACAGAGTTATGTTTTTGGTTGTGGGGAAAGTAGGCATCTTTTATTTGTCTAGCCAAAACTGATGGAAGACATTGTTAGTTCCTGGAAGTGGAGTATTCGAAAACAATTAGGGAAAGGTTTGGCAATCCAAATAATGCTTATAGGAAATTGTATCTGGGACTATTTTCAAAGCTCATTTATTTGCTGGATATGTATGACTGCTATATGTACTCTGAGAAATTACTCTAAATGTATAAAAACCGACAGTTGGAAGAAAAACATAGATAAGCATTTTTTTAAGGGTCCTCTAAAAAAATATTAATTTGTATGCTTAGCCTGTCCTTACTCAGTGGCATAAGAGGCTGCAAGTAGCATAATATTATGTCATTTTACATTTTTGTTTTCTCATTAGGCTTCACAGAGAAATATCTCACTGTTCGCTGAGAACACAGTGTGGGAACCAGTAAGTAGTGTAGCAAAGGAATACGTATCTGAAATCAACACATGCTGTAATGAAATGCAATGGTGCGAGAAAGGAATTTGGAGAAAAAATACGAGTAAAAAAAGAAAAGGGAGAAGAAAGCTATAGAAAAAAATGCAAGAGTGAAAGTAAAAGAAAGCAAGGGGAAAGAAAGATAAAAGATAAAGTTTTATTGAAAGTTATTTCAAATCTTCACTTCTGCAATGGTAATTTCTAGTCTTCATTTGGTTTTGATTCTTTTTTCAGTGGACTTTCTCTGTGCCATTTCTCTTTTTTGGCTGTTCAAATAGCTCAGAGATTCTTCTCTCCATTTTTCTTATTCTGTTTTCTTCACATTTGTCCTCTCTTCTCTGAAGAAAAAATGTGGCTCCTGAGGGTATTTCTTCACTTGTTCTTCACGATTCTGCTAAAGAAAGGGTGGTTTCTTAGGAGCTCTGATAACCAAACCCAACTGTTCCTCTGCCCAGTTTTCTTCCCTATTTTCAACATACTTTTACTCTGGAGGTTTTTTGGGCCTTATGTTTCTGTTATTGAACGTACGGAACTGTTTTTTGTGTTCAGGCTAGCTTAGCCTCTTTTCAGTCCTAATAGTCTTAGTAATTGTGAAGAGGACCTGGATAAGCGTGCCAGCCTTCCTTATTTGAAAGCCCCATACTGAAAATTTGAAGCATGTCTTACGGTTCAGACACAGTTAAAGGCTGTGGGCACAGCCCACATGGGGCAGGGAAAATAAAGCTCCACAAGGATTTCCAAGCTGGAGAGAACAGTGATTCTCTTGTTGTCATACCAGAACACTGCACCAGGGGCTGAGGATTAGGCAGGGTTATTTGGGACCCAGGACAACTGACCTGAAACACCATCATCAGAACCCTCACTGTCTCATGTTCTTCTGCAGGTGTAGGAGTGACTTTATGCAGAAGCACATTGCATAAAAAGAGCATGTGAGAAGTGAAGAAGACCACATACAAAAGGCTTCATATTTTGGCTGAAGTTTCAGCAGTTAAGATACTTTTTGCCCACTTGGTGGATCAGCTAAGCTGAATTGACCTTTAGTCAAACCAAATAATGTAGTTTTGTGTATGCTGGGGATCAAGAGTATGCACACATGCACATGGAGTGATAATGACAACTGAAACAGCAGTATAGTTTTCCTTAGGACAAAAGTTTTTTCCTAGGATAAAAGTAATTTATTTTGTATTAACTTCATTTCCCATGTCATAAATGGAAAAAAATTCAGTTTAAGTCAAAAGATACCACTTTAGTTACTTAGGTCAGTAAATTTAGTACTGCAGCTTCTTTATTTATAATCTTAAACTAGGGTACCTGAGCATTCTTTTGAGAAAAAAATGGTAGTCAAGAAGAGAATGAATTGTGAGGTACTTGACAGGGAAATAACTGAAACTATCTATTGAAAGCATTGAGAAAGAAATGCAGCACGGATGAGCGTGAGGTACTTTACATTCAAAGCAGAGATGAAAGCATTGTGAATTTAAATTAGTATAATGACCTACAGAAGCTACATCAAGGTCTCTGGAATTATTCAGCCCTGGCAACCAGAAGGTGTTCAGATTTTATTTTATCCAGAGTTCAAATTAAGCCCAAGCACTGGTAGCAGTCATTTCACCCTTTACATGGAGGAAGCACTGTGGAGAACTTTATTTATCTGAGTAGAGCTTGTTGCAGTGCTCCACATTGTGCTGTTGGAAAAAAGTGTTGTTCTTCCCCCCTTTTTTTCTTTTTTCCTTCTGTATTTTTTCTCTCTTTTCCATTACTCTTTCCTAGAATCATGGAATCAATCAAGAAGAGCCCACGTTGAAAGGACCCCCAGTAGATCATTTGGTCCAGAAATCTGTGGGAAAGGGAGCCTAGATGGGGTTAATTAGCACCTTGTATAATCACATCTTGAAATCCTCCAGCAATGGGGCCTCCACCATATTCCTGTCAAGGCTGTTCCATTGACTGACTCTTCTCATTGTAAAAATTTCTTTCTTATGTCGAGATGAAACTTCTCCTGGTGCAACTTCTACCTATTGTCCCATGTGTTCTCCAGGTGGCTCCTTGTGAAGAGAGAGCCTCTGCCCTCTTTGTGTCTGCCCTTTAATACAGGAAGACTGTTATGAGGTCCTGACTTATATTTCTGTTCTCCATGGAGAAACTTCAGTCTTTCTTCATAGAGGAAGTTCTCCAGTGCTTTGATGATCTTCATGGTCCTTCTTTGGACCATCTCCAGTCTGTACACGTCTTGAATTGTGGGGATCAGTGTTCCAGGGGTACTCCTCTTTCCTCTTTCCCTTCATTTTATTACTGAAATAAAGAGCTGTTGTTGACTCTTATTCTTTAGTTTTATCTTTTCAGAGGGAAAACTCAGACTTTTAAATATCTGAAGGTGGGTAATTAAGGCCATCCACTCATTATTTCAGCATGTCTTATGGTTGAATTCTTGTTAAAAGTCTTGGGGTTTTTTTCTATGTGGGTTGTGAGTCTCTGGAGCCTAGTTCAAAAAGTTTAAATGGATAAGGTTGGCAATACTGGGAATCAAGCTTTTGAAATGTTTCAAAGAGGATAATTTGTCATTTCTTATGGTCTATCTTTGAAGAAATATGAGAGATGTTCTTTTTTAAAATAAAGCAAAATTTATCAGGCTGTTATGATAAAATAATTATACTTTCTTTTAAGCCTAAAAAGTGCAAGTTTTGCATTGAAATCAAAAAAGACATCTTGGCTGGGAAAAAGTTCAGAACTTAGATTTGCTTCTTTCACAAGAAGATGTGTGCCCGCATAGCCAACTTGTAATTAAGCAGCATTACGGGGCACAGTACCCAAATCAGTACATATAAGCTGTTTGGCAATGACATCTACACTATTTGTACATGTGATTAAGTTCTGAATTAGCTGTAATCTCTCAGGGAAAAAAAAATAGAATGTCACCATGGACAGTTCAATGAAGACATCTGTTCAGTGCACACCTGCAGCTGAAGGGGAGGTGTTATGTGCCTTTTATTTCAGTGAAAGCCTTACAGAAGAGATAATGACAGGAGCAGGCTCGAGGTGCTGAACACCTGCTTGAGAGGTCTTGTCTTTGCTCTGGTAAGAGAGAGGATATGAGACTATGTGACCCATTGTTTTGTCCCAGGATGGCAATTTCTATGTTCCCATAATGAAAGGAACAAAATCTTCTGTGCAAGAAAAAGCGAAGAGATCTGCAGATAATAGCCAATTAATGGTTCAAAGGCTAATTAGGTAAGTTCTCAAATAAAGTTTTGAAGGTGATACAGTCAGCTAAGCAGGGGATTATCACAGGAGATGATAATGATGCTCTCTGAACAGCTCAGGAAAGGACAATCAAATACTCTCAGTGATGCCTGAAATGGTAAGAAAAAGAAATATGCTTAAATGAACATACAAAAAAACAAGTCCTTAAATCAGTGGTTCCAGGAGTCACTAATGGAATTTGGGCCAAATGAAGGATGAGACTAATCTATTCTACTTCAAAATAACTCATGTTCTGTCGCTTATTTCTTAGATTTGAGATTAATCATTAAACAGTGGAACATGAGCTATTTTTTAATTGAAATATATACAGAGACAGACATGCATGCACTGATAGCACACACACTCACATACACACGTTGCCTTGTAGTTATTCTGAAGTATATTATTTGAAACTGAGGTCCTAAGGCTCAGTTCACCCCTGAATTAATAGCTAGATGATTGGATAACATTCAGAGAGATGCTCCACTCAAACAGGAAGGTAACTTGTAGATTGATTTATTCAACTTTTACAGAATCTTACTAGTTCAATGACAATATGTCTTCTAGAGGCTGTGAATTTTGAGTGGAAAGAGGGTTATTCTGTTTGCAACTGCAAGCATTAAACATCCAGGCAGGTGTTAGAAGCAAAGTACCGCCTAAATCAATAGCAAAGCTACAGAAAGAACTCCTGCATGCACGCCTTGCCTTCCTTCACCTACATGAGTACAGCCTCTCCCAGCAAACAGGGCTGTGCCTCCTTAGTGAGAGCCAGTGCTCACCGTGCACCTCGGGGCTGGCTGAACTCATCAGTGCCGGCTCAGAGCCTGCGGCCCCATGTTAGCACTGCTGACACTTTGCTGCATGCCAAGGCGGGGAGCAGTCCCGCTTGGAAACCCAGCTTTTCCCTCAGAGTTGCTTTTCGGGAGGAGTAGCTCTGTGGTCATACAGTCACATCAGCTTATGCCTGGACAAAAAATATGATGGGAATCGTCCACCAAGTCAGGGCTCGCTCTTTCTGCCAGGGTATGAATCGCCTTCAGCAAACCATGAAATATCACCTTTATGTGTTCTTCCTTCTTTAGCCTCCCAAATTTGCAAACTTTCGTCTTTTGCATACTCTGATTCCTTTTTCCTACATGCAGCCAGTATTTGGGTTTTCATATGGTAATCCCCTTTATAAGAAGCAAATAATGGAATATATAATATTTATGAGGTTTTATAGTCTGGCTCCAAAAGTCACCATGTGAATTAATGTCCTCTGTGGTTCAGTGCTACAGCATGAACTACCAAACTGTTAAGATGCTAACATACGTCAGCTTTCCATCAGGCTAATAACCAGAGATAGCAAGAGAGCTAAATTACACTCAAACCTGCTGAATGCTTCACTGACAGGGTTTTTTAAAAACCAAGTATTTTCAAAACTTTAGGCGTCCTAAAACCTTGCAAAATTGGATTTGTGAATTTTGTCTTTGTTGCTGTGTTTTGTTATTCACACCACTACTAAGTTCATTCTTTATTAAAGAGTGTGTTATACTGCAGAGTGTGTGGAATCACTATTCTTTCTAACCAAGGGAAAGCCTTAGTAACATGCTCCTGGGGTCACCAAGGACAGACGGTGCTTTTAAGACGGTCTCCTGCATCTTGCCTAAAGGTCCTTGTTTGTGACTTTCAAGGATAACTGCTAGACTGAGTGTTTTCTGCATGCTATTTTTTTTTTGTCACAGTCATTCAAACAAGAAAATATTCATCATTAGGGAAAATTTACTGCCTGAGCTCCATGCTTGCAAACTTGACATGCTCAGAAATATACTTATCACCCACAATATGTTTATTTTTATTTAAAATGCATAGTGTGTCTGTTTTGGGGTTACCTTCTTGAAATCTGGGTCCCCAAAAGTGGAGTTTAGGAAAAACTTATGGGCTGAATGTCATATCAGTGCAGGGATTCTTTCTGTAAACTTATATCCTACAAATTGTTTGTGAACATAGTAAGTACATATTCAGATGACATATTCCAATGTATATGAGCAAAGTTACTCATGTAAGAGAAAACCTAAATATGTGTAATGCTTTGCATTCTGTATATGCTGAGAAAGGCTCTAACATCTGTTTTGAGATTTTTAATAAATTATAGCACCTGCATAAGTTCAGATTGTTCTAGCTTCATCCAGAAATACTACAAATTATTTGTTCGCCCCTCTCAGAATTAGCAACAGGTGCACTGAATGTGTAATCTGTTTTTCAAGGCCCTGCAGAAACTTTTAAAAGTTAATTTGTGCTCTCTTGAAGGTGATGCAACTGTGTGCACCAAGGATGTGCCATAAAAGATGCCATTATCCTTCAAAGTTAGATGTATTTTCTTGTCATAAGGAAAAGAGATACGTGGCATTCTTAATATGTTGCTCAATTCCAGCGATTTTATGGAGCATTGCAACTGTTTCAGTGTAGTACTATTTCATTCTGAAATATTTTCTTCTTTATAAATACCCCATCAATGGCCTTTCCACTGCCACCCTCTTTTTTTGACCAGTCATAATTGCACCTCTCTTATGTGGTATGATTGCAACTATTATTGATATATTTATGTCTTTAAAAGCTGTTTCTCTTTTTCTTAACCAACTGTTTAAACCTCCTACTTCAGCATGCATTAATTGAGCAAAAATAGGGGAGTGACAATTTTTATTTTAAAAGGAGTTTTCTATTAAAAGTGTTCTTTTCCCCGGTTCGGATTTAAGCAACTTCACCTGAAAAGCAGATCAGAAACATAAACCCTGAAATGAAAGTCAGTACTTAAGCAGCTCAAGGTATAAGGCAAAACTGAAGAATAAAAGACATTGTTTCTGTTTTGATCATTGGACACTAACGGACATTTTAGAGATATAGTGTAATACTATGCTAAGTTTATGTAGCAAAACATTGCTTTTAATTTGGTTAAAGGGATCATGTGTTTTTCAGTCTTCTACTTAAAAAAAAAATAAAGGTGGGAACAAAAATATAATTGCTTTTAATTTTTATTTAAAGACTATAAAACCTGTTGTAAAGCACTGTTGGTACAAAGGAAAATTAAAAAAATAAAGTTAATAAATTGTTTCTTAAGACAGAAGGTTATTTAAGTGAAAGGAAGGAGAACAAGGCAATTTTGAATTTTGGTTTTGGAGAAAAATCAGTGAAGTGGCTTAGGTCAGTGCCACAATACATATAGGCTAATGATCTGGATGAGAGAGTACACAATGAGTTGGTTATTTACTAATCGCAGTCTTTAAGGTTTTTTACTTAATTAGCATGATTTGGCAATTAAAATCCAGAGCTTTGCAGATGCAGACACCCTGCCCCTGAGCAGCATGATGCCTATGAAATTCAAACGAGTATAATGTTCATAGGTGAAAATAACTGAAAAATAACTGATCTTTTGTGGGTTTGTTATGTGGGGTTTGGGTTTGTTTTTTTTTAATCTGAAAGATGAGAAACCATGAAAGGAGGATAGAGAAAATGGCTTTTCTAAGGAAAAATTTTCTTGTGGGAGTTTTCTGCTTGACATTACTTGTGCTGTTTGTGACAGTTTAGGTAAAAAATAACCCATAGAGGATTTTTCTCAAACAAGAAAATAAATTTAAAAAAAGACAGGAAGTCATAAAGTCATAACAATGACATTGTGAATGAAATAATGTTACTCTCTTGCTTCATTATGTCTTATAACTTTGATCCTATGATTTTAAGGCAAATGGTGCTGTGACTGAAACAACTGTCTTGCAAAGATGTGTATAAAATAAATAGTACCACCCAGGAATGCTTTAGTCTAATGAGGAGTTGTTGTATGCCTAAAAAAAAAATTAAAAAAAAAAAAAACAAAACAAACCAAACAAAAAACAAACAAACAAACAAACAAACAAAAAAAACCAACACCAAGATTAAAAATCAAATAAACAAAAAATCTCCTCACATGATAAAAGCAGTCAGAGCTATGGAAAATGACAGGGAAAAAAATGAATAATTTATGTTCTTGAGTGGGAAGTGAGCCTGTTACCCTACCAAAAGAACAAGAAACCTTTGGTAAACTTGACGAGGACACAGGATACAGAAGAAGGCATGATGACAGTTTACCACGGACTGTCCTCAGATCCTGCACTCATTGATATGAGTGGTTTTGATTTCTGTGAATTTATGCATGAGCCACTTTGCAACACTTGTTTCCACATCAGGAAAGAAGAATCAGTTTGAATAAAGAGCATGTGTCTGGTTTTACATATAAGAATTTCTGACTTGATATCTATTATTTCTTTTGTTAAAGAAGCAAAAGCAAAGTCATAATAAAATCTTAAGCTTCAGGGAAATAATCCATCACCTATGGAGGCCAGGAAGGAATTTTCTCTCTCCTCCAAAGAATATTGCCTTGGGTACACTAGGCATACTTCGTCTTGCTCAAGAGCATGAAGCGTTTGATCATTGCCAGTGGCAGTCAGGGCACTGTGATAGACCAGTTGTCTGATGCAGTCTGACAAATGCTGTGTTCTAGGTTTAATTTATTCAGGTTTAAAGTTTGCTTATGATGTTGATAGGGGCATAGCAACTAGTGAGACAATATCATTTAACTTGTCCTGGAGAAACAGTTCCAGAACACACAGACTCTAATTAGGCTAAATTACTCCTGATGGAATAAGCAATCTGAGAAAAATAAGAGGAAAAAGTGACTGTAGTTTCTAATGCCACAGGGAGGTCTTGACTGTACAAAACCTGTCTTTAAATCTTAGAAGCTTTGCTTTGAAGCAATAGCCAATAGTGCAGGGCAAGAAATAAGCCTGATTAACATTTTATTAGTAACTTTGAGCACAAAAGATGGACTTTCAACAATAGCCAAGACTTATCATCTTCAAATGAACTTGACATTTGTTGAAGAAAAAAAGTAAATGGAAGCCATTAAAATGACATTAAATACATTCGGGTGTTCATTCTGTACAGGGCTTATCACTTTCTCATTTAAAATAACATGTTTGGAGATCTCCAGATCTAACTAAAGGGGAGGGGTTTCCAGTGGCTTAAACGGGTTGTGACACATTTATATATATGTTATTCACCAGTTAGTATTAATTCATATCACAACAATCTCTGCTGCACTTTAATAAAGCAAATCAGTCAGCAATATCTACAATAAAAAGGCTGGGAGAGATGTATTAGGTTTATTGCAAACAATTTACATCTGTAACCTTAAGGCTTTATTCCACAGGATTGATTTGAATTCATTTCAATGCATGAGGCAGTAGTTACGACTTTTGCTGCCCTACAGAATAATTCAATATAAAGCTTGGATGGGCCACATCTTTCTCTGTTTGGATTCTCATGGTGCCACTACAGCACATAATTGTAAATTAATTTTTGAAGGGAAAGAGGTTTTCTTGTTGTTGTTGATTTACATTTTGGTTTTCTTATTTTTGATGGAAGTATTTCAGAGCAATTGCTCTTCTGTTTGGATTTTTTGTTGTTCAGTATCTTTTAGCTCAATTTTGCATAGAACACAGAAGACGTAAGGGAAAACTCACAATAGTGAAGAGAAGTAATATCTGCAAGTGGAAGAGAATAATCCCCTCAAAACCTATAATCAGTATATCCAAAAGGCATAAACTTTTTGTGAGCATGCAGCTTGGTTGTAGACATGGATTTTAAGACATTTGGGAAAGAAGAGAGAAATGTAGAGAGGCAAACTTTATATTTTGTAAACTTCTGTAGACAACTCACTTTCCTGTACTGGAAATTTTAAAAAGCTAAAAAAACATAGGAGGTTGAAATAGATGGAAAGGAATGGAAGTAAAAATTGTGGAGGTAGATGAACACTAAGGTATTCATGAGTGTGAGGTTTTCTTCCTGGGGGTTGTTTTTTAACCTGTTTTACAGTTTTCTGGTAGTTTTGCTGTCACATGGGGTTTGCTCTCAGTTTTTTTCAGTAGGTTGGACATGACTAGCTGATTCCCCTCAGTATTCCAAATTTCCCTGGCTGCCCATGGGCCTCTCATTTCTATCTGGAAGAGGTGTCTGAAGGCTGAGTGGCAGGAGCAAGAAATCTATTGTTGCACTCAGTAACAGGCATCTATGTACTGATAATAATAGATATGCATTCCTCTTTAGTGTAAATTTCAGGCTTTCTGTTTTCTTTTCAGCTTTACATATACGTATTAGCATATTAACTTCTCCAGGAATTTCTTTCCTAGGACTCTCTGTGTTTCAGGTGTGCAGTATGCTGACTCTGTTCAAGTCCCCAGAGACTGGTTTGTTTTAACCTAATCCTCCCATGCTCAGATACGAGCTTTCCTAGCCAGATGTTCAAATCTGTGGCTTGAAACATTTAATAGGACCTCAGAAACATTTTTTCCCCCCCAAGTATTAGCATTCCTCTTATTTAAAATTGGTGCCAGGGGGTTTGTAAAAATACTGACTACTTCTGTTTCAAGTCATTAATTATTCAAGTTTCCTCCATTTACTTTATATTTCAGTCTGAAGGATTTCTGACTTCTCAATGAAGAATGGGATCACAAAAAAACCCCCAGAATTTTTTAGTACTCAGGACTGCAATCAGTTCAGAGAAGTGGGTGCAACTGTACCACCTTCCTCCTCCTAAGAGAGTTCAGAAAGCATACAGCCAGTTAACTGCTGAAATTTAACTTTTTGTGATACAGTGTTTTTCAGTTCTGAATAAATGATGTTCAGAAAGTACATATGGGATATGATCGTTAGCTTGTGTGTGTGTACAGTATGTGTATGGTGCCCTAGGGCTGGTGAAACTTTGGTCTGAGTCCCACAAGGACACTTTTAAACAAACTTTCCAACTGGTCTCTAGTCTCAATCAACATCAGTTTTGCTCTTATATTAAGAATTACCAGTATAAATAAGGATTTGCTCTACTTTCTTATATCCTTATTTAAAAGATCAATATAGAGCTGGAAAGCCAATAAAATTGAGTCGTTTTGATTTGGTCACACATTAGAAAATTACACCTGTAGACACAGACCAAAGGCTGTTTTCTTTAGTTTTAGATTTAACCCGACATATAACTGCCTTGCCAAAAATAGCATTCTAATTTGCCAATATGTGAAGTTTCACACAGTGCCATATGCAAGTGTCTGTATGCAGGCTCTAAAGGTTCAAAGGGTACATTAATTTCTTAAGGGGAAGCAAGTCGTATTCAAGCGGTTATCCTCAAGTAGTGTGTTTTGTATTGTGAAACAAGACAGTAATCTGTATTCTGTCCTTGTCTACCTCAGTTGAAATGAGATGCTTGAAGGGAATAAGATTTCTCCTTCTGACACCTGTTATCTACAGATTTTGTAAAGTATTTTTTCCCCAGTATATTTTGCCTTTTGCTGCCAGCTTAGTTATAAAAAACAAAGTCAGACTATGACTGCAGACAGGCAAAGCTGACCCAAAATCTTTAAGAATGCTCTAAGTATTATTTTGCAGAATACCTGTAGCCTAACTTGAGGCTAAAACCTGCCCTGGATGTGATGATAGGCACTAACTGTACGAGGGAGAAGGGAGGATACAGCGTCTGCAGATTAAGGCCCCTGCATTGACACTGCTTATTGCAAAGATTCTTTTTCTCTACCCCTAGTCCATAGACCATCAATCTCAGAGAATGCTAATTCACACATTTCCTTCCTGGATCTCTGTACCTTAGGGCATGGAAATGTACATCCATTGCAGGCAAAATACATATCTTTTGCACTATCCTATCCATGAAGGAGGAAACCCCTCAAAAGAGAAAGTGTGCAGATGCAAGTTCAGCTTTAAACCGCAGCATTTAAATGAAAACCTGGTGTTATCACTGAATCAGTGATTCTCTCAATAATTTTAAATGCTCAGAAAGAGGATTGCTATCTGGGGCCATTTGTAGATCCCTTGAATCACGAATGTTGGAAGTCTCTTGCACCAGTCTTAACTTGCAGTTATTCTCTCCAGATCAGATGTGCTCTGGGGTTGAAGTCGAGTGAAAGGAGTGTTTTATTCCAACATTTTAGAAAGCTAGGAATTGGATTTGTTTCTGAGTTTGACCTTTCAGAAAAAGGAATTCGTTGTCCTCATTACTGACTGTAAGATTTTCTTAACAGACGTGGATCGGTTGGGTCAAAAGGTGAGGGGTACCGAGGCATATAGAACATAAATGAGAATCAAATATCATCATTGGCAGCTTCTCTCTGTTCTAGTGCCTTGAAAAAAGAAATCAGTCAGCAGAGAGTGTCTACAGTGCACAGAGCTACCAAATTCTGGGGCTATGCTCTTTTTATTCAACCAAGTCCAGGAAATATGGGAGAACAAGGAATCCAGAATCACTTCAGTTGCTGTCTTGGATGTGGTAGTGTCACCTAATCTGTGCCTTAAATAGTTTAGCCATTCTATTGTATCTGCTTGGATGCATCGTCCATCACATTCCCGGATAAGTGAGTTGTGATTACTTTTCCCATATGTTAAAGTCAAAAAATCTTTTCTCGTATATTGTAAGTGCACTCTAGGATTGGGAGTAAATTGTCTGGATTGGTTCTTTCAGTAAGGCAGGAAACTGTAAAGGCACATGTTAAGCTTGAATTGCATGAAGAGTCCTGAAGCAGGGACCTCTAGAGCTGGGAGCAGCACGGGTGTAGCTGCACCGCACTCTGAGGCAATTAACCTATGGAAAGGAGAGCTTCTTTGAGAGGAAGGCATAACATCAATTAGAGAAACACTTCTGGGTTTGTTTGTATTGTTGTCTCATCTATATATAATTTCATATATATGTATAAAATATTGAGTGTATTTTTAACTTAGGCAGACACTACCTGTCGGTGCTTATATATGCAGTTCCGCAAGGGCTGGAGTTGATTTCCCATTGCATTCTCTATATCATAACTCCGAGAAAAGGTTTGGAAAAGCTTTCCTCTTCTGTTTGCCTCTCTTGGTGTTAATAGGATCGATCTTTTCCTTGCTGTCATTGCATTTCAGACATTCAATGAGCAGCACTAAAAGCAGGGAGAGAAAGAGGATGGTGTTAAAGACATGCATTGTTTCCTTCCTACGCATATGGACAGACAAGCATTCTCTTGATGACCTGGAAGGTCTAATTACACTGGAGTACAGTGAAAAATGTACTCCAGTGAGGATACTAGTAGTCTTTGGAAAAAACAATAGAATTTAAGAATTGTCATTAACACTCTCTCACACAGAAAAAAAAGAAATCTTATAATTTAAAACAAGTAGGAGTCTCCATACTAAAATATCCCTTCCCTCTCCAATCACAAGGTAACAGCTGATACATTTTTCAGTGGAAGGGGAGGGTTGACAAATCCAGACCGTGGAAGTGACAAGCAGATTTCAAAGGAATCCAGCAGGAAGCCTTCTATAACTCCTGTCAGTGAGCTATAACTTTACTTTTGTAAGAATCTGTTTATGAAACAATTAATTCTTGTGAATGTTTGCACAAACTTGTGAGATAGGTAATGTGTTATGCATAAAAAGCAAAACAGTACAAAGATTAAATAAGGATAATACTACTTCTGTATGAGTGAAGATTGAGGGACCTTCCATGAAGGCTGCTGTTATTTGCAAGTTTTCACTTGCAAACCTTAACTTATGGGTAACAAAATGAAGTCTGGAATACCTGGTAGAATTTTCAATTTTTAGTTTAGAATTTTCCACTTAAATTCCTGAACAATTTTTTTTCCCTCTATTCTTGTTTTTCCTGTGCTCACCTCTGTCTGTGTGCTTTTCAGTCAGATATTTATATTTCTGTCTTAGTAGTGTTTTCTATAATCTCTGTATTTTATTTTTCTTTCTCATAATTCATCCCAAAAGGAAATCTTTGCACTGCAGTTTAGTTTGGATGATCAGTTATTTCTCTTCCCTTGTTGATATATGTCCATTGAGGAGATGCTATTTATGCTGGAAATCATTTAGCACCCTAACCAGATATAATACAAATCCAAGAGAGGTACCAAAGTTTTATTTCCTTCATGAAAGGGCACATGGGGGAATACCAGAATTGTTTCTGGTATTAGTCCTAGCCTGTGTATGGTGCTCCTATGGGAAGCTTCTAACTGGCTATCAATCCATCTATTAAGCCTCATGTTTGATCATGTCAGTGCTGACTTACATGTGTCCAGTAAAGGTGTACCACCTGACAGGTTGCTCTGGCTGGAAAAAAAACAAGCAAGCAAACAAACAAAAATAAATAATATTTTTTTAAAAATTTCTTTAGCTCCTTTGGACCAGCACTGGTATGATCAATGACTAGACCTAGGAGTTTAAAATAAAATACTTACAGTGCCTTTAAACTACTCAAAAATGTTTTAGAGAGCCAATTAAAAAAAAAACTTTTTTTTTACTATTGCAATTTGTCCTCACATAAAGCATAACCTATGAGAAGGAGTAAAGTGACTTAATCTAAGGTAGTATTGGGTTTACAAGATTAGTAGACAGTAAAGAATTTCCACTTATTTTTGAAGTTTTTCTTCTTCACTATTAAAAATTGAAATGCATTTTGCTTAGAAGACCAACTCAATTCTGAAAATGTACATGGTCATTTATTTTCTGGGCACAGTCATTTATTCACTGAGAATGGTAGTTTTCCAGCTGGTCACTTTTTAATCCAAGAGTGCAAAAATAAATAAATACTTTATTAGCTTTTTTATTTGTCTCTTTCACCCACTATGTTTGCTGATATGATGTAGAGACTGTTGTCTGTTCAATCTTGAGAAGAGAGGAATTCTCTTGTTGGCTGCTCATACTCAGTGGGTGGTTGCAAGAGGGAGTCAAACTCTTCTTAAAGGTGCACAGTAGAGCAAAAGGCAACAAACCCAGTTGCAACACTGTAAATTTTACTTATGCATTAGAATTTTTTCCCATGATGGAGGTCAGCACCAGAAAAGGTTTTCTTGGGAGGCTGTGGAATCTCTGTCCTTAGAAATGTTCAAAAGAAATAAATAATTTAGAAGTTATCTCAATTGTGTAATAATATGTCACTGTTAGTGACGTAACAGCTGTGTCTTCAGTTCTACGGGCAGTTTTTTTTAGGAGTTTGTTTTACAAGATAGAGCATCTGGATTTCAAAATTATAATTTTATTAGTAGAAGTGAGCTAGCAAGCTTTGTTTAGAGGTGCTCTGGAAATTAAATAGTTCATTGATTGCTGCTCGGTGATTATCTTTAGGTCACTGTAAATAAACAAACTGTACAATGTGATTAAATCATACTTTTCATGAGTTATCGCCTTTAAACTTCAAGTACTTAGTTTACAGAAAAGGTGAGGGTTTGTAACTTGCCAGCAAATTCAGGAGTCACACAGCAGGCTGAGGACCTTTTCACATCAGTAGCAGAAGACCTATTGCAATACAAGGCAGACACTGCTAGTGAGATTTCTCTAGAGCCATAATGGCAGTTCTAAGGAATCTCATAACTTCATATACAAGAGGAAGAAAGTGTCAGTGGCAACTCTGCTCTTCATGTGAAACCGAACCGAGTTGAAGAATTGGGATTACTTCTTTTTGTGTCTTTGACTACTGCCTGTTTTAAAACTGTGCTTGAAGTAACCAAGAAGGGTTGCTTTTGTTGGGTTTTTTTCTGTCATGTCAGTAATACTTGTCTCAATTTCTGAGGCTCCAAACCTGCTTGCAGTGGTCAAGCCTTGATGTGAGCTGGTTCCTTGATGTGAGTGTGTTATGCTTGTCCTGTGCAGGTTGCACCGATTCTGCATCAGTACTGAGCGCAGGGTGGGGCAGTGGCTGTAATGAAGGCTTGCAAATCCTTTCTCTTCTTTCCCATGCTGTCTGTACAATCCCGATGTAAGTGGCTCAAACAGAAAAATATGAGATGCCTTGGACTTTCCATTGACCAGATACAGGCGTCTACACTGGAGACATCAGAAATGAGGAACAATGGTCTGGCACTCAAGGGAAATAAATAGATAAAAACTTAATCAACCCCAGAAACAGCAGGCAAATATTACTGTGTCAAGCAGCATGTTTGGCTCCATAAAGCAAACCAAAAAGGGGTTGAAGGGAGAGGACAGAAGTAGGGGAGAGTGGAATTAAAACGATGGGAACAAACAGTAAGAAGTAATATATATCACAAGCTCCACGGGCCACATACATATAGAAGAGAATAAAAAATAAGCTAGAAGAGGACTCAGATTTATGTTTTACAGTGCAAGGAAATATAAGTGGGCTGTAGAGCTGTTCTGTACAAAGCTCCATAGCTGTCTCATATATTTTAATCATACCTCATTTTGGAAAATTTTATGTCTTACATCCAAATAAAACTAACATTTTTTTTTAATTAGCTACAATGACTTTAATTGAATGAGAACAGAAAGAACACAAGATGACTGCTGAAATGAATCAATCAAGTCGAATTTCACTGGTAAATTGCCACCAGAGCGCTTCAGTCAAAAGGCAGTCTGCAGCTAGGCAGGGGCTGCCCCTAATGACATGGTTTTCAGCACCAGGGCAGAAAGCCCTACAACAGTCACCACGTTTCAGGCAGTTGTGGATGGGAAAGAGCGCATCAAAAGAATTGGTACAAATTGTTATGTTCATGTGAAGCAGGCAGAAGCAAAAGTGGCCTTTCAGCTGCACTTTGGTTGTGATCCTGGGAGACTGGGGTCCTGAGTGCCTGTGCCCTGAACTGAAACTGTAAAAGGCATCCGTGAACACTTAGTCCTTAAGCGTCCTTTCATTTCAGTGAGACTCCTTTTCTTGAAATGCTCTTTATGCATTATACATCATCAGTACTATTTTTGTTTAGATACATCAGGAATCATCCCACAGCGATTAAAAATCATTATTCCATTAACTTTCATGCACAGAAAAAATTATTGACTCCATGAATCATAATTAAAGCTTCCACTTCTTTCAGCAAGCAGAAAGCCAGACATTCAACAGACCTTCTTGTTATCTATTTTGGCTGTTCTAATGCTTCATTTTTCATCTGGCTTTCCTGCTAACTTGAGACCTCCATGCTTTCCCTTCAAGTTTGTTTCCGTTATGTATGAAGTTGTTGAGCTGCAGAGAACAAGTGATGAAGGAAAAGACGTGTATGGATAGTCAAGTCACTTTGGGTATTTTTCTAGTATTTTGCTGAGTGCAAGAGCATGGTTTTTTGGTGTTGTGGGAGTTTTTTAAAAATTTATTTTCATTGGTATTTAAATGTAAGGTTGGAAGATGTTTGCTGTTATTTTGCCACATGAACAGGCTGATAATTCATCTTACTCTTGTCCTGCTGCTTTTCCCCAGCAGTCAGTGTTTTATCAAATACATTTGTCAGCAAGGTCATAGTTACATCCAATGAAAGCATGTGCTACCACCACTTGTGTACGAGCAGGTAACCAGCAGCCTTAAAAAAGTATTCAAGGTTACTTATTTAAAATACTTGCAGGTATTCGTAAGTATATCTAAATTAATTAGAGGAATCATCAACTAAATATTAATCAAAAATTTCTTGAAAGTATTTTGAGGAAAATCAGCTGTGATCCAATGCAGTAACATGTTTTGAAGTTCAGAGGGAAAATATGTCTATTCAACTAAAAAAAAAAAGCAAAGGGATATTTGTTTTTAGCATACCAATCGAGGGAAAAGCATAATAAATGCTAAGGTGTATAATCACTTGATTTTCCACAAATCAGATACTCTTGAGAAACAAACTCATGTAAATCATTGGCCCTCAGCAATGATCCTTTCCTCTTGAAACCTTTTTTCCACTTACTTCTCTGTTTACCTTCTGCATCTTCCACCATTTTCTGGTAGTCCTCTGAGTCCAGCACCTTCTTTGGGGTAGTTGCTGGTGAAAGTCAAGCACTAGTAATGCTTCACTAGTAAATGCTCCACCCAGCCCGATGGAGGCTAAGACCTGTAGTTGCTTGTAAGTAATGGTGCTGTGCTTCTGAAATAATAGTAAAAACCATGGTGCCTGGAACTGATGGACCTGCCCTGCTGAGGAGGCTTCAGGCCTTCAGACCTGCTGAAGGTCAACTTGCAATTGATACTATTGTGGTTTTCAGTTGCAGTGTAGGGCTTTTTTCTTTTTTCTCCCTCAAACATTATTAATTATTATGCACATGTATATATAATTAAAATTACGATTATGGAATTTTTACACAAAGTAATTAGCTATAATAAGATATTGGTGACACTGGCAGCGATGGGGTCTTCTTCCTTGAGGTGTTTTTCATTGTAAATGGCAGGAATCACTCATTTATCTCAATTATCACCTTCTGGGTAAAAAAACCAGTTTTTTTACCCAGTGTAGCAGATCAAGCCTAGCAGCATGGCAGAGGTATGACACTGCCCTCTGCTAAGTGTCATCTTCTTCCTCTTTTTCTTCTTCATACCTAAGACATTTGTGTGATTTTTTCAAACCAGCAACAGAAAGCGTTCTGTGAAGATTCTTCTGCTGAGGAGGACGACCTCCCTCCTATGTTCTGCTGCTACAAATCCTTTTTCCACATTAATTCTGAAGAGGGAGACTGCTGAAGAACTGTGTTTTAAAGAGTGGTTCTTTTTCATATTTGTTTTAGTTGGTGGTGATGCAAGCTTTTTTCCCGCAGTGCTCTAAGATGTGAATACAAATTATCTGTGTTCTTTTTCCCAGATGCCCAGTGAATCCACAGTAACAAACTCACTTTGTCTAGTCAACCAGGAATTTACAGACCTACCTTTGTAGCACCATAGTGAGAGCTGTCAGTGTCCCGGGTGATGTCCATAATTCTTACTCCGGTTGAGGAGTTTTACAGAGAGATTCAACACGTCATCCATAAGTCTTAGCTCCTGAGTGACGAAGCACAAAGAAGAGTTTGATTCACTTACCATGTGACAATACTTTTTATTGGCAAGCTAAATAAGTCTTGCCAACATGTAGAAGAGAGCAAACCACTCGAGTGTCTCAGTCTGGTGACAATACAGTTTCCTGGGATGTTTGGATTTTTTCCCATCTCCATTGGCGTCTATTACCATTTTGGTGGAAACCTGCCACAAGGTTCAGCATCTTCATCTGCCTTCCTGTTCTTCTCAGAATTATTAACACTCTTGAGAGTGGTGTTCAGTGAAAATCTAGTTTCAGGATTTTGTATAGATTTAAAATACAAATCTAAATTTATCAGAGATAAAAACCAGTAATTTATTATGTCAGGTGTGGAAGCTAGCTGTTACCATAGTCAAATATCTTTTCTATCATCTAGAGTTGCCACTCAGAGAACTTTCTTCAGCAATAACTTGAATAAATATTATGAGCAGCCAGTTACAGTTTCTTTTCCTTCGGGACACAAAAATCTAGTAAAGAACCTTACCATTCCTGTAAGCTGCTATTCAGAAGGGAACAATATACTCTAAATTCTTTGGAAGATACAACAATGGCACAAAATAAAAATTAATAGTAGGACACTGAAAGATCCCCCATCCCCCGCCTTTTCCTCTTCCTCCAGTAGAACTGAACATTTTCTAAGTTTCATCACAGCAGCTTTCAGCAGAGATTTCTTGCCCAAAGGCACAGGAAGATTAACCAACTATATCCAACTGCTCAACCAATAGCTCATCTGAAAAGGAGTCTAAAGAACATATTGTAAGCTTCACAAATGCAATCAGTTTATCAAGGTCAGATAAGGACAAGAGTCTGAAAAGATATGATTCAGGGTAAAAACTGAACAGATACTGATACTCTGCAATTAGAACCCAAATGAGGCTACCTGCTGAATCGCAGGGGTGAAATACCACAGTCTGCAAAAATTCACTGTCGATAGAAAATACACAGCCTAAAATCCCTGCTGATGAGGTGAAATTAACTTTGTAGTCAACAGATTTATTGATGCTTTTCTTTTACGATTGTACAGTGGAACTGGTGAGATTAGGAGGAAATTTGTAATGCATAAATGAAGAGGTCTTATGCACATTTTCTATCACATCAGTGAAATGACAGTATGTCTCTGACAGTGACCTCTGGTATAATCATCATTAGTGATGGAGCAAGATGGCATCTGCTGAGAGGCTGACACCTGACAGGTGAAATATATGTATTTTTTATGTAATTGAGGGCAACATTTTAATGGCAAAAATGCTGCATAGATAGTGAGAAAACCAAGTTGCTGTACAATCTTGAATGTGTAAAACTGGGAAAGAAGTAACCTATTGTTCAGAAGCTAGGCAAGAAGGCAAGAAGGAAGGACAGGAGAGAATAAAACCTAGAGACAAAAGAATGTATCATGGCCAATGTACCATTCAGCAACTGTAGAAAACAACAAACAGGCAAAGGAAAGTTAAAAATATTTCTGATCTTTGCAAATCTTATTTGTAAAAATCAACTGCTCTATTTTTGTTGTCACTTTTTAATTTGTAATTCACAACAGCAGATGGCTTGTTATGTCCTAAATAAAGGTCCTTATCCTTAGATAATATTTTTGCTGTAGAGTTGATTGTCCCTTGGGGTAGTTGCAAATGAACATGCAAGCTGTCAATTTGCTGTGGTGGTGTGCTCATATATGTGAGTCACTAGGACTTCAGGGTTCAAACTGCGCTTTACTTACCATCACAAAAAAAGTGAAGTATCCCAAGGAATCTTTCCCTGAGGCTTTTTGCCTTTCCAAGCATGTGGGTGTATTGCAGAAATGCATGAGAAAAGCTGAGTCAACATTTGAATCAACACTGTTTCTTCCACCCTGCTGCCTGGGGTGCATAACCACCTGTATTCCCCAAAGCATTTCATGCTTTGGCAGAAAAACACAGCTAAAGTCACCTTTATGTGGTATCATAAAGGTCTGTTCTCTGGAGATGTGTGACTGACACCACTGAGATTGCTGTGAAAGAAACTCCTCTTTCAGTCCAGTGCTTGGTTAAAGCTTATAGGGTTTCAGAAAGTAAAGATAAGGTAACTGCTTGCTGGTGCCTCTTACTGTTTCACATTAGAAATGGGTCATATATGGATAAAAACTTACCATCTAAAGACTGGTTTAAAATAATGTGGTATGTTCTTACTAATTAATCTTGTAGGCCAGCCATCAGTCAGTAGGCATTGAGTATAATCAACACCTTTTTTATTGCTTATCTACTAAGTTTACGTAGTTTTCTGGAAGCACTGATAGTAACCCTGTGGTTTTCTGTTGCAAGTTTGATCTTTACACAACATATCCTCAGTCTCTCAAAGAGAGACTTGCTGCATGAAGCTGTTCTTGAATGGTCTTCAGCCAGATTTGTGTGTGCATACACATCGTACGTGCAGTACAGTGAGGCTGAGATTAGCCAGGGACTAGTTTGGCAAGAGGTTGTAGAAATCAGAGGCATAGAAGGAAGGTATTTCCTTTCCACTATTGTTTGGTTCACCCGCTCAATTTCCTCTCCCTGTCAGTAAAACCTAGGCCATTACAACATTTTAGAAAATAATACCATTTCCGTTTATATGTCAGCTGCAGAAAATTTGATAGTTCTTTATGCAAAATGAAGCTTTTAAAAATACAACATAAAACTATGTGAAATATGTTGTTATTCTGTCATTGAAAGAATATTTGTAGACACAGAAGCCAAAATCTGAAATTTGGATTATACTGCTGAAAGAAAAAAAATACCTTAGGAGAACACTATGAAAAAGAACTGCATATGGAATTTAAAAGCCAAAAATCAAGATTCTCTACATCTTTACCAAAAGGTACAGTCATAATGAGAAAGACATTCTCAACTGTAAAGGCTGCATAGTTCAATCAGAGATCGGAAGATGTATCTCAGCTGCATTTTTATAGTCTTCACACTTCAAAGTACTGGTGCTCTGAAAATTTTCTTAGAAGCAAGGTTGTTTCAAGTACTTGATACCATAAGGTGATATCAATGAGTAGTTGCATCAGTGCAACTTACCATTGCTGTTAAGTTTTTCAGATTCACACGATTCACTTTCTGACTAAACTTGACGATTTCCAGAAAAATACAAAAGCAATGGCTTCTTCTTCACTGGAATCAAATAATTGCAAGCATGTATGGAAACTGTCGTAACCTGAAGTAAATTAATTTTTTGTTTAATTTAGTTTTGAAAATTCTAGATTTTCTAAGACAAACAAAAAGAAAGGTGTAGTTGAATGAAGATCTGGTGCCATGAACAAAAGAATAGGACTATATTAGACCATAACAAACAAAAATTGTTAGAGTAGAGACATACTACTTAGAAAAACCCTATTTTTAATAAAGCTGCAAATCTTTGAATGTCTTCTCATTGTCATGTGGACCAACACTTCAGCAGAACTGTGACAGGAACACTGAAGCTTAGCCCTTCATTTGCAACAGGGGCAACATTCAGAGCTTTTTTCTTTCTTTTTGTACAGGTGCAGATCAGGCAGAGATAAAAGCAAAACAGATATGACAGTTTCAGTTAATAATAGAAGTTGATGCTTTGTGCAGTGGACCAATGCTGATATGATGGTACTCAGGTGTCAGACTTGTGCTGTGCTAGGAAAATCACTGCTATGCAGTTAAAATCATTGCAGTTCTGTACAAAAATGGTATATAATGAAAAAATAATGTAGGAAACAGCCCCTTAAGTGCTCATAAAATTTGCAGGCACTGCAACAGCTACTGTTCAGTGTGCTGTGCACAGCAAGGGTGCTTTGCTGTCCAAAATGGATCAGTTCAGGGCACCCAAAGCAGACCTGGGTGAATTGTGTAGCAGCAGGTGATCAGATAGTTTTTTTTTTTTGATGAAAGATAGTAATGGCTTAATGTAGATATTTTTACAAACTGTCTTTTATTATTATCACTATTTTTGAGGATTAAAGCTTTTTTCTTATGCACAACATATATTTCATCCCTCTGCCCTATAGCTACTCCTTATATTAAGAGGAGAGGCAGGTAAAAAATATTAGGAGAGGCAGACCAAGGCTATAGAAACAAATAATGTAGCTATTCAAACCTGTGCTTAAGTTGGTGAAAAAAAAAGTATTTCTAATACTGGAAAGAAATTCAGACTTCTTAATCCACTTCCCACAGACATTATAGTCAAAGCCAACTCATGGAAGAGCATGCAAACCTGAAGCCAGATTTACATAGATCTTTGTGGTAGGATTGCTGCCTTAATTTGTGCATATAATTGCTCTTTGTCTATGTCCCACTTCAAGTCAATTGAACCTCCTTCCAGAGTGTGATTCATTATCTCTTAAAATAGATCTGATAAATTATCTAAAAAGAGAGCCTAAGGTAAGTTGCTCACAATTAGATGTCTAATTTTTGAGAGCTGAATCTCACTTTATGCTGACAGCAAAGTAAGATCATGGAGTATATGCATGGCAGTTGCCTTGTTCTTTCCTGTAACCTCTATCCCACTCTAATGAAAAAGCCCTCATGAGAATGATTTTTCCAAGCTGAACTATGCTATAAGGATTAGTTTTTACCTTCTATCTTTCCCTCACTCTTAGCACTTCTATCTTCTTCTTCTTGAAATCTTTTCAATCTCTGCTCCCAGGCCTCTGTCCTTTTCTTATTCTTTGCTTCTTTATTTCCCTTCCAATATACTAGTTTGAGCTGAAGGTCCTCTAGGATCTGTAGAGTCTGTCCATTCCCTCCTTCCACTATGCCATACCTCAGGGTAATCTCATCTAACAGCAATCTAATGTACTATTTCTTTTTCTACTGGGAAGGCGTGTAATTTACTATCAATACCAGTCCTGTTTCCTTCCACTCAAGCTAAAACCTTGTTTCTCTGATACCTCCAGGTAAGAACATTATCTGTTCTTATGTTCACCTGCATTACCTATCTCTGCAGCAGCATCTCTCCTTTTAGGTGTTGTATAAACTGCAGATATCAGTCTCTGTTTGCAATTTCCTCCAGCCTACACCCAAATATTTTAGACTAATTGTACATTATACCAAATATACGTCTTTATCTTGCATTGACATACTTTTATCCAGGCTCCCAGCATCATGTGTCATCCTTTTCTGGCCTTGACCAATGCAGTGTTGCTTCTGCTCAGCAGTCTTGCTAATGTTTTCAGAATGCTGTAAAGATTGTTCTTCCAACCTCTCTTTTTGAAGTTTTTTAATTTCCCTTTGCGGTCATTCATTGGATCTCCCTTTTTATTAAATTAAAAGAAGCTTTCTGTTAACTTCATAGCTTATCCCTTCTTCTCATCAGGTCATTTCAAACAGACGACTGGCTCACAACCAGCCTCTGTCATTGGACTGCCCCTGATTCTTATTAGGAGTATCCTGAAGCAAACTTCTTTCATCATTTTGCTGAAATGATGTCCACAAAGAAACAGCAAAATTGTCATCATCTGTGCTATTCTTGTGCTACATATTTATATTGTCTATTATTCTTCCCAATTTTAGTTTCTTTTGAACAACAGCTTGTCTCCATTCTCCTATAATGCTCAATCTGTATGATTTCTCCTGGCTTTTTCTCCCAGTATTTTTTTTTTTTTTTTTTTACAGCAGGGTCTTGATTTATGGTTAGAGTTCATGGTAGTAATATTAATTAAAAGAAAGAAAAATGAGGAACAACTGCAGGATTTGGTGCAATATAAATTGATACACTGTTAACAAGGTGGGACTAGAAACTAATTTGTAGTTATTTTACATAAAAACTTACAGTTCTTTGCTTTTGATGGCCAAGGAATATTTAAATGATGTTGCAATACTGTAGTTTCATTTTTCTCAATGAAAAATTCTGTTGAAAAATTTTACTACCAGGAAAAATAGAATAATGAAAAAAGGAGTGTATGCAGATTCATAATCTTGAAAATGAACATACAAGGTTAAAAGTGATCATATATTCCTTTCAATGTCACAAATTTGTCCCAACCCTCATAGTTCCTGAAGGGGCAATATTCACTCTGGCTGGTTGACAGTAGATTCAAAATATTATTCTATACAGCTCAGCTATGTTGCGTTGTATTATTGGAACTTGAGTCTTATAGATTTCTGTGTGCATTGCAATATAGTGCAGCAAGAACTCCTCCAGTCAAAAAAAGAGTTATTTCTGAATTACCGTTCTTCAATAACAGAATTCAGCAACCATGCTTATTAAATCAAAACTTTAGAAAAGGAAGCATAAACCCAATAGTCCATATAGATGAGAAATATGTTTCTCAATATCTGAACTGCTCAGATGTGAAAATCAGTGCAAGCCATACAATCACTCTTACATTGTGCTTATAAAGGGATTTTCATAACAATGAGATCTTACCAATTGCATGGGTTTTTCTCTTCAGGATAGCAGTACTGGCTAATTTTAAATTATTTGTACAAGGTGAAGATATAAATCATAAAATCTTATATCCTGTGAAGCACAGGGAAGGATTGCATAATTAAAACTGCTTTACAGCAATGGCCTACTCCATCAAATTAGAGAGGTTTTTTCACCCCCAAAATTTGGAAGGAAGCTGTGAAACTGATTTGAAGTTTTGGTACCTAAACCTGTGAGAGTTAGATACTTGGATTGTAGTTTGATCATTTCTTGGAATGGAAAAGCTGTTTTTCTCTACATCTGATTTAAAAGCATAATTCAACTTCCAATTTTCTTTCTTTTTTCCTACTTTTAAACATATAGATTTCTATGATGACATTTTCCCACTGTATTAGCTTTCAGTTAGAATTCCTTTTTCCTCCTAATTTTTCTTTTCCCCAGGCATTTTTAATACCCATGAAAATCCATTTTGTATTGAAGTCAAGTTGTCAACAGAATTCAGAGGGCCTTGATAGAAAGCAAAAGAAGCTAATTCTTTTATTTCATAAACTGCCTATGAACAATAATTCTAGCACATGCAGACTGCGGGCAGGCAATTCTCCAAATCTAGGAAAAAAGTAACTGATTTAGTCATGGTCTAAATTAAATTTTACAAACTATTTTAAGTCTTTTTTATATATACACTATATTTATTTTATAGGCTTGTTTACATAAACTCATATCTCACAATCAGAATATTGCAATGTCTAATTTAGTATTTTAGAAAAAGAGATGTCATTTAAATAACTCTTGCCATCTCCTTACTGCACTGTTTTGTTAGTTAAATTCTCTACTATAATCATTTTGCTTGCCCATCTAAAGATTTCTTTGCACTCACCCCTCTCTTAAATCTGAGGATTCCTTAAAAAAAACAAACAAACAAAACCAAGCTCCCCCCAAGAAGAAAAAAACAAACCAACAAACAGGCAAACAAAAAACCCCCAAACAAACAAGCAACAACAAAACCCTGACATGTCCAGCTACGTTCTCTAGGAGGAAAATTATGAGTTTAAAATTCATGTGCTAAAAATTAAAGGTTCTCATTGGTAGTGTATGCCCAATGCATGTCTCTAGATAACCATTTTCTACCATATCTTATCAATAAAAGCACTTTATAGCAATTCCAGTTGCTCAACCACCTCAATGTTCATGGTGAGCTAGCACCAAAATGCAAAGGAACAGCATGTGATAAAGTCTCTGTTCCTGCAGACACTCTATTCCAGTATTTCCTTCCTGACTCCCCCAGCTCCGTGCCCTCAGCTTCCCCAGCTGCAGGCTGGTCTGCAAAAGATACTCGTCCTGAGAGAAGTTCTTGTAAGTGAGCTGGGAAGACAGCTGAAGCCACAAGCCTTGTGGAACATCAATCCCTAGCCCTCTTTTGTTCCACAAACCAGAGAGCTCGGGTGGCTGCCCTTCTGCTCTTGTAGCACAGCTGACCAGCTTTGCAGGAACCAGAAAACATTTTCAGGGAGTGTCGTGGTATGAGGTGGAAATGGGGATAGCAAATGAAGTGTGAAGAACTGCAGGGATAGCAGTTTTGCACTGTTGATGCATAAACAATTTAGGAGGCCTCCCATATACTCTGTATTTTTCTACTGCTCTGGGCCTGTGAAACACCAGGAGTATGACCTATCTTCTGACTGACAGGTTAGCTCATTGCAAGTGTAACAAGCAAATGTGTTGGGAGGAATATTCCAAGCAAATATAAAAATAGAGTACTTAACTTCGGGGTAGGATGTTTGCTTTAGAGAAGCTTCAGGTTTAATTAATTCCAATACCCTGAAAGCAAGGAGGAAATCACAAAACATCGACTTTGGTGTGTTCTGTGTGTTTAGTCTGCCTGAGTCTTATGCCTGCGGTTTTTAAAGATGCATGCAAGTGTTAGACCACAAACCAGCAGAAGCAGTGAAAAAGTAATTCTGAAGAATGACTGTGCTCTGTCCTTTTCTTTCCCAAAGAGAGACGTGTTTTAAATTGAATGGCCCATACTTGAGTTCTGCAATTTGTACCATAATAGTTAACTACTGCTAGCAACACTGAATATTCAAGGCCATTTCTCTGCCTTGAGGATTGGGTTGGGTAGTTTTAAGCTTATATTGTTCATATTTATAGAGCAAATGTTGTAGGGAAAAAATTTAGGCAACCAAGCCAAAAGAAAAAATGCCCAGTTTTAATTCAAACTGATTCTTCTTATGAATCCCTTTCAGAGTTAGATTTTTTCTTCTTCTTTTAACAAAAAGTTTTTAATTCAAAGTATTTATTTTTCCAATTAATTTAAAATTAGTTTCTAAGCAAAGAGACAAACAAACAAAAAACAACCCAAAACCAGCCCTATGCTAAGATGCAGAAGGAACCACAAAACTTAGAATTTTCTGAATTCTTTTCATCATATACTTGGACTGTTGGTAGTATTTACTAAATTACATGCATAGAAATTAGGAACCTATTGAAAATTATTCACAGACATATCTCCTAATAAAAAAGTAACTTTTGGAATTTAGTACAAGAATATAGGAAGCTAATGTAATATTTCTGCCAGCTATCTTGCCCAGGGATCAAGCAACCATGGGAACTGAAACTATTTTAAGGAGGAATTATCACAGTTGCTGTACCTTCCATAAGGATAAAGACAGCTGTCCCTTTCTGACATTACCCTGCTGGGTGACAGAGTATTATGCGATCCTGAAATGCTGTGACTATTAAACTCCACAATCCTATTCTTACAGGTCACTGAAAACACTTCGAAATGTTTTTTTATAGTTCAGCCACAGATAAATGAAGCAGAAAATGTCTGTGTTAGAGACTTGTCAATTAAAGAAGAAAAAAAATCTTTGCTTTTTCTGCCCTTGTTTTGACAGATTTATTTTTATTTCTCTAGCAGAGGATTTTTTTTTAGAATTTAAAAGACTGAAGCTTATATGTGGAAATGAAGCCTTCAGTTTTGAACAAGGGAATAGAATTTCTGCATAGTACAAGCATGTGAGATTTGCTACAATATTTTGTAGTCCTCTCAGTGGTAGTGTTTTACCTCTAAATTGTGTTGCCTGATGCATTAAGGAGTAAGGTACATGTGCTCTGTGCAGTTGCTTTGAATCTTTGACATACAAGTAAGTATTTTAAAAAATGTACCTTGGGCCAATGTCTGTTGGGACATGCACAGGGCTAAACTACAATCCACACATGAACTGCAAAGAAAAAATGCTTGCATAGATAAAGATAATCCTCTCCTCTCCTCTCCTCTCCTCTCTTTTCAGATTTTCTGTTTCACTAATTTAGAGGACATTATAAGTTAATTTTAGTAAAAACACTAACAAAACAGATATTGCTAGTGTAAACTATTCCCATGTACTGTACAAGTAGTTCAGAGCTCATTATTTATGTTCTCCTGTTAATATGGAAAATCTCTAAGCTTTCCAGCTTGAGTGCATGGACCTGGACGTTGGGACCTAATGACTGAGGTTGGGGTACAGCTTCCTTTCTGATTTTGAGCATGGATTGAATATGATCTGCATGATATGATCTTTACACCAGGTTGACTGGTTCATCAGTTCCCTTTACAGTGAAGAGGATTTGTAGGCCCAAGTTCACTGTTATTGGCCACGTCTGAAAAAGAATATTACTGGAAGTACTACTTCTAAGTCATATTCTGCTAGATAACACCCCAGTCAGAAGTCCATGTGTGAGAAATTTCTTTTTCAAATTAAGGCATGAGGGATACTAAAAACAGTTACTGCAAGGTCAAGTTTCTGTAGTTTCATATTTGCTCTCCCTTCTACAGTGTCCTATGCACCAGTGCACTAAAACTCTAACAGGAGACTGTAGAATTCATTAAAAGAAAAATTATTCCTTTTCATGTCTGATCATGTGTATCTTCTCATATATGTTTGAAGATCCTGTGATACTTGGTAGGATTTAGAGATTAAAGTCTCACTACAGAAGTTCCACTGAAAACATGAAGGACAAGTGACAGATTTTAGTCTGTTTTCAAAAAACAGAAGCTAACTATAGATGGGATTTACATACACAGTTTCTTTTCTTTCAAAAGCTGGAGTGACAGACAGAAACCAAGTTTCTTGCAACAGACAACTATCTGTTTCTCTTCACTTCAGCCCATTTCTACCCCACTGAGGTTATGTGGTTGCATTATCTATACATATTCTGTATTAAGATATCTGTGTTCCGCATGTTTCTCTGTCAAAGAGTGAGGAAATCATTTAATAATATTGCCTAGAGTTTTCCATTTAAATTTTCATTGCATCTGGGAAAACTGCTAAGTGAACGAGCATTGACTTTCTGAGATAAAAATAAACCCATAGTGCTTTAATTTTTTTTGGCAAAGAACCAGCATTTCATAATTTCATCCTTTTGGTTTGTTATGGGCTATAACTCAGCTTTAATGATCTGATTCAGTGAAGTAATAAAATCCCAGCTTCACTTCAGATTTTTTTCTTTTTAATAGCCAGATTTATTGGTTCATACATGGGTTTTAAAATTTGCAGGTCAGAAACTGTCAAATTGCTTAGACCAAGGTATGTGTTTGTTACTTGGGCACAAATGAACACATAGATTTCTGTATTGGAATTATCAAAAGACTGATGTTTGTATCACTAGTGACGTATCACTCCATGGTTCTCTGCCAGGTTTGCTATTTACTTCTTAGGTACTGTCACCCATATTTTAGCACAGAAGAAAACAGTTTAATCAGAACCAAAAGGACAAAGAGGTGTTTGAGGAAGTGATAAACATTTATACATATGTGAGGAAGGTGAAGGAGATAATTCATTGATTATTATAGTTTAAATTATGCTTGTTTAGGAAATGTGATAGAAATAAGAGAAAGGTCTAATATTTCAGTCAGATATAAAAAAAAGACAAGAGGAAGGCACAGAGTAAACTGGTTCACACTCAAAAATTGAGAAGCAAAGTGTAGTTGCCAATATTTACTTCCCTTGACTAATTTTTTTTTGTTTTCATCAAATTAGGGGTAGACAGGTAGAGCTGAAGTAGAGGGGAAGGGTCATGTCCCTTGTCCTGCTGGCAATGATTTTCCTAATGAAGCCAGAAGTCTGCTAGCCATCCTTGCCCCAGGGGCACATTACAGCAGGATCCACAGGGCCTTGTTTGCAAAGCTGCTTTCCACCTGTTAGTCCCCAGTGTGTCCTGGTGCACTAGGCTATTCCTTCTTGCAGGCAGAACTTTGCATGTACCAAGAGGGTGGTCAAACCCTGGAACTAGAGAGGCTTCCTAAAGAGGTGGTCAATGCCCCAAGCCTGTCAGTGGTTGAGACACATTTGGACAATGCCCTTAATAATACACTTTAACTTTTAGTCAACCCTGAGGTGGTCAGGCAGTTGGACTAGGTGATCGTCTCTTACAGCTGAGATGGGGAAACATAGTGACAGAGGATGAGGAAAAGGCTGGAGTACTTAATGCCTTCTTTACCTCAGTGTTTAGTAGTAAGACCAGTTGTTCTCAGGGTACTCAGACCCCTGAGCTGGGAGACAGGGATAGGGAGCAGAATGAAGTCCCCATAATCCCAGGGGAAATGGTCAGAAACCTGCTACACCTCTCAGACACACAAAAGTCTGTGGCGCTGGATGGGTTCCACCCGAGTGTACTGAGGGCGCTGGCAGAAGGACTCACTGAGCCACTTTCCATCGTTTATCCACAGTCCTGACTAACCAGGGAGGTCCCAGTTGACTGGAGGTTAGTTAATGTAACACCCATCTACAAGGAGGGTTGGAAGGAGGATCCGGGGATGTACAGGTCTGTCTGTCTGACCTCAGTGCCAGGGAAGGTCATGGAACAGATCATCTTGAGTGCCGACAGGCACAATATGCAGAACAACCAATGGATCAGGCCCAGCCAGGCTGGTTTTGTGAAAGGCAGGTCCTGCTTGACCAATCTGATCTCCTTTTATGACAAGGTGATCCACTTATCAGATGAGGGAGAGGTTGTGGTGTTGTCTGCCTGGACTTTAGGAAAGCCTCTGACATGTTTCCCACAACATTGTCCTGGAGAAACTGTCTGCTCATTACTTGAATGGGTGCACTCTTTGCTGGATAAAAATTTGGCTGAATGTCTGGGCCCAGAGAGGGGTGGGAAATGTAGTTACATCCAGCTGGCAGCCAACACAAGTGGTGTTCCCCAGGGCTTTGCACTGGGGCCAGTCGTGTCTAATGTCTTTAATGATCACCTGGATGAGGGGATCGAGTGCAGCCTCATTCAGTTTGCAGAGGCCACCAAGCTGGGTGGGAAGGTTGATCTGCTGCAGGGTAGGAAGGCTTTGCAGAGCGATCTGGATAGGATGGATCCACGGGCTCAGACCAAAGGTACGATGTTCAACAAGGCCAAGTGCCAGGTCCTGCCCTTGGGTCACAGCAACCCCATGTAGCACTACAGGCTGGGGGCAGAGTGGCTGGAAAACTGCCTGGTGGAAAAGGACCTGGGGGTGCTGGCTGGCAGCCCCTGAATGTGAGCAAGGGTAGGACATCTTGTAGTCTGCCAAAGGCTGTCATCTGGAAGAGGTTTATGGTGATTTCCAGTGGCCTACAGCATGACTGTGCTTTGCCTCTCTGAGTAGAGAGATCCCCACAGTTTACCCTTCTGGATATGTGTCCAAATTAAGGCAAATGAGTAGCGTGACTTGACAACTTTTAGAGGCTGTTGGATTCAGTGGACTTCAGGATGCAAGAGATTTCTCCAGCATCAGTCAGTTGGAACTGGCTTTGGTCGTCTCTAAGGCACAGGGGGCAGCTGGGGAAATTTCAGAATAATTAGGCAAAAAAGTGATTAGTTGTTTGGCTCATGCCTGATCCAAACTTATTTTGTACTGCTCTAGTGATTCAGCAATGCTCAGGGTTGGTATTAATGTGCATGGAACCATAATCTTAGCCTCATCAAGGCTTCCCCTGACCCTCTCCAGCAGGAAAAACAGCTTTCCTGGAGCTCTAGAGGTTAAAATTATTTGCTCCTTATAGATACTTCTCTTTAGGCTTATCACCTTGCTCCACTTCTGCCTTTGACATAAGAAGAAACTCTTGTACTATGCTGAAGAGTAATTCAGCAGGACCAGGGAAGTGATTTTTCCTCTGTACTTGACACTGGTAAGGCCACACCTCAAGTTCTGTGCCCAGTTTTGGGCCCTTCACTTCAAGAAAGACATTGAGGAACTGGAGCATGTCTAGAGAAGGGCAATGAGCATGGTTAAGGCTCTAGAGCACACGTCCTGTGAGGAGTGGCTGAGGGAGCTGGGGGTGTTTAGAATGAAGAAAAGGAGGCTCGGGGGAGATCTTGCCACTCTACAGCTGCCTGAAAGGAGGTTGTAGCTGGGTGGGGTTTTGTCTCCTCTCCCAGGCAACCAGTGACAGGACAAGAGGACTTAGTCTCAAGCTGCCCCTGGGGAGGTTCAGGTTCAACATCAGGAAGAATTACTTTATGGAAAGGGTTGTTAAAAATTGGAATGTACCACCCAGGGAAGTGGTGGAGCCACTATCCCTGGAATTATTCAAGAAATAACTCAATGTGGCACTTAGTGCACTGGTCTAGTTGAAAGGGTGGTATTCAGTCAAAGGTTGGACTCAATGATATTGGAAGTATTTTCTAACCAAAATGATCCTGTGATTCTGTGATCATATGTCAAGAGATGAGATCATACATTCCCAAGGAAAAAAAGTTATGAAGGAAAAATGCAACATGTAATTGTACAGTCAATATGAAGAAGGGCTATGTTGTTTCTGTTCTTTTAATGAAGCAGTTGACTCCCCTGTAATTTCTGCTGCACAATATCCAGTTACTAACAACATGATAAACAAGGGCTGGGGGCTTTTTGCCTTGACTTGTAAATAGCATTTCACCAATCAGGTTGTGTGCAGGAGCAAGGACTGCACACCACGCATTGTGTTTGATCTTCAGATGGTAGAATTAAATGCTAAAATCCATTTTCCTGCAGCCAGTGAAAATCATGTATTCAGCTCCTGCAGTCAGCACCTGCATTTCCAAAATTAGCAAATGTTTTGAGATAGCTACATAGATATCAACAAATCATGTGTCTTGTATCTTTCATTGAGCAGTATTTTATTTTTAGAAGGCTATTCTTTTCTCTTTTCAGAAACAGAATTCAACATAGAAGTCATAAAGACTCTCCATCTGACGGGTGCAGACACCTGTGCACTTATGCAGGCATGCATATATGCATTTAACAGGCATTACCCAGACTGCATACAATTTTTTGTCATTCAAATAAGAAACAGAAAAGAACATCAGCAGGGATCTCATTCAATAATTACCTATTGTTGAACACAGCACTAGGCTTTTCCCAGAACTTGCTCATGGATAATTCTCATCTGCTCTGCATGTGTGTGAGTTCTCCAGTAATTTCCTTCTATGTTTTTGTGCACATCATTCTTTAAATGGAGGAAGAAACAGGCATTTTAGGAGTCCATTTTGGGGTCCATGTAACAGATTCATATTTGAGTAATCAAAGGTTTGTAAGGTTCAATTTCCATTTAAAATTCAAAGTCAGCTTCCTTCTTATGAAACAAGTATTGATTTTCTGCAGAGAAATGCTAATCAGAATGCTCCTGAAAAAGGAAAGGAAATTGAGTGTAGAAGAAAGGCTCTGTGAAAGAAGATAGGAAATTTAGTGCTTCCTCCTTTTCTGTAGGGAATAGGCTTCTTGGTGCTTTGAGCTTGATGTCCAAGATTGTCTACAAAGCAAAGTCTGTGAAAATAAATACTGAATTTTTGGATACTTTTCTTGGTATCTTGGTTTTGTAGTAGTGACATACTTCAAACTACAGGGATTATTATAACTGCTGAAATTATGAATGCTTTTATGAGATTTAAGACCGATCCTTAAATCTAATCTCCTTTCTCCAGGAGCTTTGCATAAGACCTGGAAAATATTAGGCATTCTTGTTTACTACTTCAAGAAGATATAGGTGATTCACAGAGGTCAGGTTGAGAAGGAACCACTGAGATCAACAGGGATTGATCCTGGAGTCAAGCTTCTGTAGAACTTATATCTTGTGATGGATAGAGTCCTGTTCAGCCTCTCCCATCTACTTAGAGCAGGGCATTTTTTTCAGACTACCTTCCAGAGGTTCCTCCAAACCTAATTTTTCCCTTGATGCTATGGTAATCAGTGAAAATAAAGCTAGAGTACAGAACCCAGCGGCTTCCAACTCTTCACACCTAGTCTGCATCCCAGCTCCACATCAAGTTGAATTTTGGACATGCTTCACTCCTTCCTCCACTTCCTGCCTTTCCAGTTTCCATTTGTAAAGACCTGACGAAAGCAGCAGTGATCCAACAAGTTCCAGCTTGACAGGAGCTGGTTTTGTTTAGCAGAACTAGGTCTGTCTGTTGACTGTTGCCTTAATGTAATGTATTTGAGTTTCTCTGTCTAAAAAATATTACTTTCCCAGTGGCAGTAGCTACACAGTGTTTGTAATCACGGTCAGCAGCAAAGAAGTTAAAAGACCAGAAAAATGCAAACTGTCACTCCACCTCCCCTGCCACCAGAGGGCTTTATGAATGGTCTTTTATGAATGTTGTTAGCTTTCCAGCTACAAGACATTTTAAATGATGGATGAACAAAGGCATCATCTGTGCAAACACTGGGATGTTTGAACCCAGAGGAAGGTTCAATAATTAGTCATGCAGAATATTGGTAACGCCCTTTGGTCATATTCCAAGTTCCTCCTGGATTACAACACAATGTCACAAATCATCAGCTGCTGCAATTGGTGTTTCCACAAAGGAAAAGCTTCCTGGTGGTAACACTGAACCTTGGAATAATATTTAACTCTGAGTCTTTCCTAAAAACTGGTAGTGTACAGGAACCATTTCATTCTACAAACAGCTTTTTCTGCTTATACTTCTGGTAAATGGACTATTTTTTTTTTTATCATCTTTCCAGTCCTGTCATCCTTACAGAACTGAATGTGTTCATCAGTAGAAAGTGAGACAGTTTTCTACTGTTTATGTCATCAGCATAACTATGAAGAGTTAAACATGCAGAGTCCTCTCTGTTACAGCTTCAAACAAGTACTAAGACATACCTTTCCAGGCCCACTGTGGGCCCTAGGCTACATGGAGGGAGGTAAATGAGGGCACGATTTGAAAGCAATGCTTTGTCTTTCACAGTTGTATCCAAAGGAAGCATCTGCCCAGCAGAAAGGCTTTTGGATTGTATTGTGCATATAAGAAACAACATAGTTTACTTTCCAGACTCCTGGATGGTTTGCAGAACAGATGCATAGAAAAAAATGACATTTTAGTCAGCAAGCTAAGAAAATTTGATCTAGAAATCATTGGGGTCTAACAAATTGGTATCTTTATGCTACCGTTTTTTGCAAAAGTGCTTTTAAAATAGTATTGCACCTTAAATCATTTAGTCTCAAATAGAACTGGATGGTAGGGACAGTATGGAGATAGAGATTATGTAAAGAGCAATAAAAAAAATTAAAATGCTTTTCTCTTTGGCTCTAAGGTTCTCCAGCAAACAGCAGATTTCACATTCACTGTTACTGGCAGCAAAGGCCCATATGGTGTTAAAGATACCGATACAGTGCTGCATGTTACTCAAAAAAAAAAAAAAATCCTATTCACATAACATTCTACCTTTATACTGGATCATTGTGCACTTAGTATCACTTCAAGATAAAAAAAGCAGTTTGGGCAGACAGGTTTAAAATGGAACTCAGTCAAGCACACT
Organism: Struthidea cinerea; assembly: GCA_013397865.1. NCBI lineage: Eukaryota > Metazoa > Chordata > Aves > Passeriformes > Corcoracidae > Struthidea > Struthidea cinerea. The sequence continues at coordinate 363,783 of VZTI01001217.1, read as the reverse complement.
TTCCTGGATAAATCAGGCTAACTTCAATGTGCACATAGCTGAAACCTCCTGTGATTAAATATTGGGTATGTACGCCAAGGCATTCTGGCTGTGACTTCAATTGTCTGTTTTAAAACACAAGCCTCCTGCAGAAAAAAATTATTTAGTTAGCTAAATAAAGTGCTTGTTGAAAATCCAAAGAAATCATTTGTGTGATAAATAAGGTTGCTTATTACCAAGCTAGGATGATTATAGCTATTTTATGAAATTTTAATTACATTATGTGGCTGCTCAAATATTGGTTTTGAACATTAATCAAGTTACTTGGGAAGCATTTCACGGAAGGGAAAATAAAAATGAAATGGCTTATTTACTTATCCCAATGTATTAAGAAGAAAATTCAGTGGGGAAATCATGGAAAAGCCATCAGGGAGAAAGCGCTGCCTAAGAGTGTTCATAGTCAATAGATGTCTAAAACAAATATTCACTTGAATGATCCTCCAGTGCTGTCTCAGTAGTATCTCCATGCTCCAGACAACATGGTATACTTAAAAAGCCATGTGTATAATTTTATAGGTAAGTTTATAGCCTGAAGCATCAAGATCTTTTACATATTTAGGAAATCATAAGATATACTCATGTTACTAGATAAACAAGATGTCTACCAATTTTGTTATCCAAAATACGAAGCTTTTTATGGGGTCTGAAAAATCCGTAAAACTTCTTCCACAGAAAAGTTTTCAGTGAAGAAAAGCGAATGTAAGTCTGAATTAACTAGACAGATATGGATTGGTGCTGAACTGATGTGACAAGAGCCCATGTTTTGCCACTGCATATGTTTCCTGTCTCAGTGATTTATTTCCTGTGGAAAATTGCACAGGACAGAGATGTCACCTGAAGTCTGCTGAATTATTTCATTTTACATTTTTATTACCCTTTAGAAACACTCCAGATTTGTATTAACATTGGCGTCTTGAACAGCAATTCAAGGGCATTATCTGTGCGGGCAGTTTTACTAAGTACACATCAGCACTGATGGTAGCAAAAACCTCCTGATGGTGCTTCATCATTGACATCCACAAACTCACAGCTGTATTCCACAGAGCCCTTTACAAAGACATTCAGGCGAGCATCTCTTCTGTACTGCGTGACCTAGCTCTGCTTTCCCCTCATCCACAACTGGAGTGATGTGGAAAAAAAGAAGCCTTTTCCCTTCATTTTCTCCCTTGCAGAAGCTGAATAAAGGCCCAGTGTACTTCTGCCCTGTCAGCCCAGGAGCTGCAGCTTACGGTTTCCTCAAGTCCAGAAGGAGTTACTCAGGGACAGAAACAAGGCAGCAGATGCTGTTTTGCATTTCTGTCCAGGTGTATGAATAAAACATGCCTTGGGTCTTGAAGTTGGTGCTGTAGTACACATGCTATTTACTCATCAGGAGCCCCTAAAGCCATCGCTTCATTCAGTAACCTTCACGTCAAAGCCTTGGACATCCGTTTCCAGCCAAGGGTCATTTAGAAACTCTACAGTAGGATACTGTTTGTACTGAAGGGGTGGGACAACATGCAGTCAGAAATACAGCTAGTTATTTTACAGTACTTTGATTTCAACTAAAAAGAGCAGTATTTGGCTTTCCTGTGTAAATATCTCTGCAGAGGTGGTTGGGGGTCAACAAAGGTAATTAGAAAAATAACATTAAGGAAAGTATCATAAATTATATTACATGATAAAATCTAAACTATATCAAAGTTATTTCTTAAGGCATTTCTGTAGTTTTATTTCAAACTAGTTGATATTTTTATACAAATCCTATGTTTTAATGAAGAAATTATAGCACTACATTAGACTTCTGGCAATTGGAATTCCCCATTGTTACAAGCCTTGTTCTCAAGCCCTTTAAATGCAATTCAATGTTCTTCCCAAAGTGTTTCACTTGTATTGTGCAATACATACCTTATCAAGATAAAATATTTCTATGTGTTGATAATAACTTCAGTACTAGTATCTGATATAATTTGTGGTGTTTCTTTTCTCTTTGGACAAGACAAAATGCCAGAGAAGAGAAAAAATAAAGCAGAACAATATGGGGTCTGGATAATCAGGTAAAACTTTGAGTCTGAATGTTTTTGTTGCAGCAAAGGTTGAGATAGCATGCAAACCCAAGAGACAACCTAGGTATTCTCAGCATGTTTTATATAAATATTACACCTGGAAAGCTCTGACTATTTAATCCCTATCCAAGGGCTGACTGTCAGCTGCTTGTATGTATGTAGATCAAAATATTATCCAGATCACTTGTAAATTGTTGCCCATTTCATGTTGTGTTTTCATTAAATATCAGCTCAGATATTTTCTACTCTTAAAAATAGTGGTATTCAGGATAGAACATTTGTATCACCAAAGCGTGATATGGTCTAAGTGTACAGTGGGGATAGTGTATCTATGAATCTCCAAATACACACATTCATTTTACTTCTAATTTGTACAAATTGCCTTAAACTGACTTAGTAATCAATGATCCTTTTGGGTCCCTTCCAACTCAGCATATTTTGTGATTCTGTGAATCTGTGAAATATTCGTCTTTCTTAAGAAGCCTTACCTAGCTTTAACCATGTAAAAAAGGTATTTTGTACCCATCTGCGTAAGCTTGTCTCCATAGTGGAGTTTCAATCCCCAACATAAAAGTTTTGATTCTGTGAGATCCAGCAAAAATTTTCTTGCTTTTCTTGATTTATTTTACATCTAAATTGTTTACTTGGGTATGTCAAGCAAACTCCATGTACTTACCTGGATTATTACCATCGAAAATGTTGATTGCAGGAGGTGCAAAAGTTTTGAGCACTTCTGTGTATGGGTGTTTCAGCTCTTCATATACCTATTTAGACAAAGTGAAGCATGGTAAATCTTACAAGGAACAGTAAAATAGATTTACTGAAGACTGCTGAGGGCTATGCAGCATTTCATAACTTTCAAAGACACCATTAGAGATAGTACTTGTTCCATTGCATTTCAGCAGGGTATGTCTTAAATTAACTTTGAATAGAGGGACATTGAGGGAAAAGAAAGACCTTCAAAGAAAATTAAATTTTCAATGCAAGGACTATCCAGGTCCAAGGACATCCACATTTCTGTCTTTTGCACTTTTCAAAGTTCAATTGAATAAGAATTGAGTAAGAGTATTTTATGTCCAGATAATTATGTAATTATTTTGTTTTATAATACCTTTCATTCTAAAGAATCCCATGAAACTTCAACATCCCTACTAACGAACTGGGAGATATTTTGCTGAAGGATAACAGAGTATAGCTGGAGAACAAATAGCTTTCTGCCAAGTCAAAGTTTCAGGATGTAAAAAACTTTCTCCAGTTTTATCCTCTCATTAGATTAGCAGCCAGAGAATTTATATGAATGAGAAAGACTGATTTGTAATCCATGTACTTTAACCTATGCTGCCTTCATTCCAAATGAAATTAATAACCAGGGAGGAAAGGAAATTGCAACCTCTCCCATTGGAACTATTCCACCTTGGATAAGTAATGAACCCTTTCCTTGAAAAGGAATTTGATCCTTTACTTCCACAATCCAAGATAATTCTCTAGCTTCTGAGAGCTAGAATTAATTTATCCTATGTTTTCTCTGCACTAGTGAGTGTTTAACTGAACATATTAACTAGAAAAACCATCAGCAAGAGAGAGATTGTCAGAACTGATTGGAAAAGGAACAATCCCTTGCTTTTATTTTTGTACAAAACCTAATCTTTGCCCTCAAAATGTTCTTGCTATAACCATTTTATCAGTGTGGTGGGTTGGCCCTGGCCATTAACTCACCACCCACCCAGTCATTCATCCACTAGTCCTCAATCAGAATGGGGACAACAGTTTGAGGAGCAAAGGCAAGAATGCTTTTGGGTCAAGATAAAGACAATAAGTGATGGGAATATTAAGAAAAAAAACACACATAAAGGTTGAAAAGACAATCACTTCCCATGCCACAGGCAGACTGCTGCACAGCCAGTCTCCAAATATGTCTGAGGTCAGCTATCCTGGCTGTGTCCTCTCCCAGCCTCTTGCCTACACCTGGGCTACTTGATAGTGAGGCAACATGAGAAACAGAGAAAGTGTGTAGGCTCTGCTCAGCAATAGCTGAAACTGGTGTATTATCAACAGTTTCAGTCTCAAATCCAAAACACAGCACTATACAGGCCACTGTGAAGAATTTTAACTCCATTCCAGCTGGATCCAGTATAATCAGCTAAGGCAAGAGATCTCCATTTTGATAACTCAGCATTTCCCAAAGGAAAAGTTAGTTTACTGGAAAAAATCGCAAATTTGAATAAGATCTCCAAACATTCCCCAACAACTTGGTAAGGTCTCAGTCCAACTGAAATTCAGTAGAAGGTAGGCACTGCAGTATGTAAAAATACTTCTGTATCTAAAGGTATATTTAAGTATACCTTTAAGTATACTCCTTTTTAAGCTATTTTCCAAAATAGTGTGGGCCTCTGAGATGGGAGAGCTGTGAACCATGGTGACTTCCTTCCCAGGCTAGATTTTTATCATTAGGCTAATGAAATATACTAATACAACAACAAAAACTAAGATACGTTTTCAAATACCTTTAAGTCCTAAAACATAGCGTCAAACAAATTGCTAACCTGAAATAGTCTTTAGCCAGGAGAAGATTCTTCTTTGAGATTTTCTCTCAGTTGATTTAGATGTCCTAATATCCCACTAATATATGAAACCTGGACATGACCATCTCTCTCATTTGACATTTAGAGGGTTTCATGTGCCTGAATTAACATTTTGAATTCTGGTGCAGTATCAGCATGCTGATTTTGCAAAGTGACATTCAAATTGCTTCCACTTTGTTGTTCCATGAAGTAGCCTCATTTCCATTTTAAGTTGTCTACCCTGGAGTACAATTATCTATTTCAACATCTCCTCCAACTTGTCTTTTGAGAAGAGTCATTGTATTTCCTTGAACTAAATTTCAACAGGAATTGCTTTTAAATTGTTTTTTATTATTCTGTGCAACTTTGTTGACAAAAAGAAACATTGATGTAGCGTGCCTAAAACACTTGGTATTGAGAATATTTTAGCTGAAAATGCAGAAATACAAAGAGTGAAAGAGATAGCATCTGGGAAAAAGGAGACATGCAAGGACAGAGAGGATTAACCAAGATTCGCATTAAAGCAAGTGTTGTCCTATTTACTAATTCCATTCCAATTTGTGTTTCTTGAAGAATGACATTTTTCATCTCTCCTTATATTTTCTCCATTTGTCTGAACAAGACAGTGGAAGGAAAATAAGATTGTAGATTATGATAAAGCAGAAAAAAATCCAAGACCATTGTGCCTGTTCACATGTTAAAGATTCATATTTCATCCTGCAATTTAGGTGGAATGTGACAGTTATTAGACAACCTTATTTCAAGAAAATTGGAAAAAAAGTTGAACAAAAGGGTCTTAATAGCTTTTTATGCTACCTTAAGCTTCTAAACCCCTTCTAAATATCCTATCATGGTGAGTTCTTATGCCTTCAAATTTGAAGGGACTGCACTTGCTGCCTTTTGAATTTCCTTGCATGACCTAAAGAAAGATGAGGCAGCTACCAGCCCAATACATTATATTTATTGGAGTAATGGACACTTTTCCAACAGCACTGCTTTATTTGGTCTCTAGTGCAGTAGTCATTCTCCTTGTAGAAAAGAAAGAGAAAATACTGTGCTCACTCAGATGGAAAGGGAACTAACTTCTTAATTTAATTTCTTCAGGCAGCATGGGATGGATACACGCATTGTAACTTAGAGCAAACAGCATCAGTGATTCAGCATATGCTTCTTCTTAATCATGTAATTTATTCCCCTTGTAGTAGTTACATTTTAAACCAGCTGCACTTCCTGATCCTCAAGGACAATATGAAGTCTTATCCCTCTTACATTATATTACTACGTTGAAAGGACACCTATTTTGTGTGTAAGAATGATTTTTTTTTTCAAAATCATGAGAGTTTCTAGGTTGAGCCCCTTTATAACACATGCATTTGCTTTTGATATATAGTCATATGCTGTATCTCTTCTGAGAGCAGTTGATTTAATAAAATTACTTTTATTTTCTAAAGAAAGCATCTTATCAAACCAGGAAAAGGAAAGCCTTTGAAGCAGTTGCTTAGTTTTCTGCAGCATGTAATAGAAGGAAAATGCCAGGCTATCCATCAGTCCTACCAGCTCGACTGGATCAAACCATTGTGGGCAAGCATTCAATACTTAGCAGAATCACTTTGGTGAGTACTGATTGGAGCTGTTGATACTCCTTTTGCTGAGAAAATCAGCATGAACAGTATAGGGAGGTGGAAGGTCAGATTGCACTTGTCTGTCTCTACCATTTCAATTGGCTTTATTGCAATTCTGTCTAAATCACATGCTTTTTTCCACACTCCTTGCTATTTCAGTTTTTATTGTGTTCTCTGTTGTAACTTGTAAGGTGTTTTACTGATATTAAAGACCCATTCCATACAGATCTAATACATGAATCAATTCAGTATTACTTAGTCAAATATTGATGAAACAAGAATTAAGAGAATCTTGGCCTATACAATAACAACTTGCTTATACTTCTTCTAAAATAAGATTTACTGTGAAGATAAAGGACAGTATTTTATTACACTAGAATTTTTACAGAAACAGTGTTTCAGCAGATTTTCCACATAGTAAGGGTTTTCTTTGTTTCCCTACACTCCCATTTTTTCTCTTACAGGCTCCTTAATTTTTCTGCTATCACAACTTCACTCATTCTTACAGCTCAGTTCAGGGTTGTCTTCAGTATTTATGGCCATATTTCATATTGTGTATTAAATTTAAATGTATTTTCTATAAATTCCCAAACTCTGTATAGGTTTGTTCAGATTATTTATATTCTTGCCTGGCCAGTCTTCTTCCTTTTGCAGGACTTACATTTAAATGAGAGATAAAAATATATGAACAGACTTTCAAAGATGCTGAGCAGCCAAAGTTTCTATTGCTTTCAATAGCAGCTTTGTGCAGGTTTTTCAAAAAACCTGTCAGTTGGGTCCTAGTTGAAGAAGTGTTTTACTACAAGTTATTAAAAATTTTGAGACTGTACAGATGTAGTATTTGAATGTTAAGATACTCAAATAGGTGACTCTTGTAGTTTGAGAAGTAGGGTGAGGCAATACATGTCTTCAGCAACTACAGTAACCACCAGAAATGAAATGGTGTTTTATTTATGGGAAGTTGGAAGCTGGATGGGGTTTTACTGTGTATGTGTAAAATAAGTTAGTGTTATTGATAGACCTATTCTTGACATCTCTTTGTTGTTCATCTTGTTTCTCTCCATTTTGTGGCAGCCCTTGACAACCAAAATTAGTTTTACTTCATCCATCCTTCATATGAGAGAAATGAAATAGCAAGTACTGACATGTCCAAGACAAGTTTATCTATGTGATATCGCTTCTCTTTCATTTTGATCTGAAGCTTTGTTTTCATTCCACACTCATCTTCACTCCCAATGAAGAGACAGACATAATGCCATAGTCCTGATGACTGAACACAAAAAACTAAGTTCTGTCATCAGTTATGCCTCATCTAGCTCCAATGATGAAACATATTTGAAAAAATGATCTGAGTTCCATTTAAAAATATGGTTTTTCTAAATGTGTTTCATTTCCAGTGCACTTACTTAAAGACTACCCTTTGATGGGTTTTTGGCTTTGATGTCGGTCTGTTTATGGCAGATGGATTGTTAAAGTTGCAGCCTATTGTTGAAGTCATTGTCTATATGTGAAGGAATCGTTATATATTTCATCATATATGAAATATATCACTATTTCTTCTTTATACCTAGCCTCTTTGAGGCTGAATTTTTGAAACAGAACATGTTTGTGTAACTGCATGTTTGTGTGCATATGGCAGAGAGCAGGAGATAGAAACTGACCTACTATGCACTGTATCTGACTGATGATAAATACCACTAAATTTCTCATCAGCGAAGATCTTTTTCTTTTAGGACACTAGTATTACCACAATCACAAATATTTTTTTTTGCACCAACCTTTGCAGAGAATTCAGCAAGAACAGGTGGGCTTAGGTACCACTAGGTCCCATAAACAGGCTTAAATTTTGCTGTATGTTCATAATCTGTTCAGAGTCAGACTTAAACTCTTCTGAGTTTCTTTTTCTTTTCTTTTTTTTTTTTTTAATTAATGTGGGGAAAATTAAATTGGTCTTAGTAAAATCATCAGGTATAGTCTCAAAATTTAAATTTCATTAATATCAGTCATTAGTAATCAATCTCTGTATGAGTGAAAATCATTATGCTAGATGTAAAAGAACTAGTTTTTGGCATTGTATTTTATTAGTATTTCATATCACAGCATAAAGTTAAATCAGGCAGATTGTACATCCAGGAAAAAAATTTAAAGTTTCATCAGAAATTACTGAAAGAGAAATTGACCACCTTACAATATAAGTAGGCCAGACAGTAGGAAAATGCCTTTGCAACAAATTGAGCTTTTGGGTGGTTTGGGTTTGTTGGGTTTTTTGGGGGGGGGATGAGGGTGGTTCAATAAAGTTAAGTTGCATGCTATATGCTCACGTGAGCACATATGTTTATATTTCACTTTACAGCCAAGTGAAGGCAAGTATAATTTTTCTACTCCTGTGCCACAAATCACTTGAATAATAGATGAAAGACAGATAGAAAAACTGGCATATATTTTAGACAATTTTAGCAGAAAACTGTAGCATTTATTTCCTGCTGTATGAGAGAATCACCAGGGAAACACGGTAAATATTTAGGCAAAGTTTGTTAGCCCTGGTTTTGCTTATATCTAAGCCATTTGTTTAAATATAAGCACAAAGGTAAATAAATAAAATATTTACAATTATTGTATTGCCAATAAATCCCTCCTGGGACTTTTGCTGTTGGAGGAACTCCTTTTGGCTCTATGGGTACATTCCCCAAGTCACTTAAACTATATTTTGCCTTCTAAAGGAAGACAAAAGAATAGATATGCAAGATATACTTTAGTCAGACAGAGAAGGTAGATGCCTGCAGTGCTTCTGGAATTACTTCAAGAGGTCCATTGTGCGAATTTATTATGGATAGTAGATTGAGTATGTGCAAGAAACAATGCAATATTTGTCACCTAATGACCATTATTTTTTATTATGCTATTTTAAAAAATATCTGGATGGTATAAATAGAAAAAAAAATTTAAGCTTCTATCTGAACTTGTATTGCTTTTCATTCATTACATAATTAAATTTGTTTTAAACAAGATTGAGGGAGCTATATTGGTAATCTATATTTTTACCCCTTTAGTAATAATCTTTTCCTTGTCGATATTTTCATGAATTGCAATGCAAATGTTTCCTTGAGCTTTACTTTGCATGTTTGGAAACTATCATTGACCTTTTTTCTCAATTTATTCCTTGTCATTTTTAATTTAGGAAATGCATCAGAAATGTTTTTTCTATCACTCTAGAACCATACTGATCAAAACTTTACATTTTTGGACATTTACTATTGCTTCCAGGATTGTCAAGGAGAACTAGATTTTCTTGACAGTTTACTTTCAAATGTAACAAGGACTTCTACATACACAGTAAGAGAAAAGGGAAAAAAAATATAAAGGTCATCTAGATAAGTACTATTGCAGTAATCATCCTGTAGCTCTCTGGAGGAGTTCTTGGCAATGCAGAGCAATGCTTTGTGCCTGTATTTGTTAAAAATACTTTGAAAGAAATGGAAGCATTCTAATTATTAAAGCCTAATTTCTGCAAGCACCAGGTGTGACAGGCGCCATGTGATGAAAAACATATTCCATATTTCCAAATGTCATGAGCTCTCATGATACAAAGTTCAAGTAATATCATCTGCGGCTTTAGGTGATGATAGAAATCCGTACGGGAAATATTATAATTGCTACTATCTTGGTGTTTTGATAGCATTGCAAGAATTGCTTCTATTACAGATAGAGATATATAAGCATATATCTATCTCTCTCTCTCTATATATATATGTATATATGCAAAGCCACACGCGTGTGTGTGTGTTTATAGTTTTTGTGCTGATGAATTTTATGTTTAGGAAGATACATGTTTGCTCTTGGATCATTTTCCTTAACCAGATGGTATCTTTGTGATTGTTGTGACACTTCATTGTTGCTGCCTGCTGATGACTCACCAAAGGAAAATCCCAGCACACCCAGTAGGAGAAAATAAGGCTGCTTGGTGTTCTTTGCTACATCTAATTTTCTAACAGAATTTCGACAGATGTGACAATTTTGCTGAAATGTTGTCAAAATAATAGCAACAAGTTGACAAATCAAATCTGGCTCATGTTCAGTCCCCTGGTACTATACTGGTTCATCTGCAATAACAAGGGAATTTATATCAGTGTCATCCTTGACAACTTGATCATTTTAGATGGCACATTATCAATTTTTCATCCTTCTCTATGTGTTGCCTTTTTTTCCCTTTATTTTTCTTTTTTTGCTGTATGCTATTCTCTCTGGTATTTTTTGCAAATAATTATTACTCAGTGTTTCTTGATCCCCAACTGGAAGTAAAGAAATACAATAAGGAAATCATAAGCATAGGAACTTCAAATCTGACATCAAAATGTGAAGGAAACTAAGAAACTAAGTAGAGAATTTTCCTATTTTGTGCTATTTTCAATAGTAAAACTGGGAACAGCAGGACCAAATATACCCAACACATGCTGTGGTGGAGTTCCACGCTTGAAAAATGCCAAAGACAGATCTTTAGGAATGAAGTCTGGCTATGACTTCTAATGAAATATGGTAAATATGCTTTGTGAGAGAAGATATTTTGCTCACTCAACAAAGTATTTCTATTTTGTGTCTCCATGATGAGAATTTTTTGTGAATCTTTTTCCTCTTTTCCCGTAACAGAACTGATTTTGACAAAGATTTTGCTGAAATGACACAAGGGAAGGGATAGAAACCAAAAGGATGTATGGCTTCTTTGAAGAATAACTGTAACTTTGAAGAATAATACAGATCCCTGCTGTGTCAGAATCTGAACTCAGAAGAACCAAAATTTCACTGTCCATTGCCTGAATAAGAGATTTACAATCATGCTCTGCTTCTGAGCTTTGTAGATCTTCTATTTTATAAGGAAGATAAAAAAGTCATTAGGCAGAGGCAAAAAAACCTTTACTTCATAAAACTGGTGGTCATGTGGGATTTGAACCTTAGCCTTTCAGGCTCTGCATCTCAGGGAGCTCTTCAGTTTCTTACAGGCTCAGCTACTCTGTGTTGTGTTGTACAACTGCTGAATTCTCCAGATCTTTGTCAGGGTGCAATCATGAGTCATAAAGGCTCTGTGTGAATGTACAAATTCACAACAGCGTCTTTAAATGACTAAAAGGATATAAATCAACCAAAATCCTCTACATAAAGTAGTGTTAATTAATCAATAAGGTGTTCCAAAGTATGAGTGGGATGCATATATTGGAAAGAGAACAGAGCTTTTCTTTCTTTTTTTTCCTCTGCACGTGTTGTATTAAGATTTCAGTGTGAATTTTGTTATTTGTGGGTAAAATAATTCAAACACCAGCCTGAAGCCTGAAGTGTTGCCTGGATTCTTTGCCCAATGCAATTCACTTTTGAAAAGAGACCACTGCATTTACAATCATATATTTTTTATTTAGTAAAGTCAGTAAGTATTTATATGAATCCATTCTGGTAAGCTGTAACTATTCTGCTGTCCATCCAGGTCTCAGTGCATAAACATCAAGATCAGAAGTTACCCTAATGGGTACATTTGTTGTCACTCTCTACAGACAGGTTAAGGGCTGAATAGCCATTCCTATTTCACAACCATAGCAGTAGCCTTCGAGGTATTCTTCGAGGTGTTCTTCGAGGTGTTTTGACTGATCCACCTTTTTGCAGCAGTGAAAACTGAATGCAAATTTTTAGAGAAAACAAAAAGTAATGTTGACAAATCTGACTGAGGCAAAAAGTATGCTGTGGAGAAGCTAGTGGATTTTAATGTCAGTGTTCTGCACTCAGATGATGTAAGACAGGAATGTGAAAAAAATATAGGTATGTAGTGAAATTGACCATCCATGTTAGGAGTAAAAATGAGTAGGAACTTGTTTAGTATGTGGCATCATTTCTGTAAACAAATAAAAAGCTAGTCCTCACAGCTGACCATTTATTACTATGTAAAATAATGGTTTTATACATAAAATGAAAATGAAGATTCAGAACAGAGCTGGTACTTACCTTTCTACAGCACAGGGGGTAAAACATCAAAAATATCCTTTACAGTGGTCTGGCATCTCTAAATATCATTCATTGCAGTGTACCATTTTCTGTACAACATCTTCTGATCAACTGAAGTAAATGTGATCATGAGTAGGTCGTGTGATGACAGTCAGCTGGGGCAGCATACTAACAAAATTTAGAGGGGAAAGAAAGGATTAAATTAGGAAAAATTAATCTGAAATATTTATTGTGTCCCAAAATAAGGATCCTTACTCTTTACATATACAGCATCCTTCCCTCTTTTTATAGTATTAATTGGAAAATGGAATTTGAAATGTCAGACATAGTGATTAAAATGTTTATAATGAAATATCATTTTTTAAACAAAAATACATAAGAACAGATTTGGGTTAAAATTTGTTCTTGAATTTAAGTCAGATTAGACTTTTACTACAGTCACAGGTGGCACTGTGTGCAGCATTATTATCCCCGTCTCCAAGAACTTCCAAAAGCCAAAGGAAGGGCAGGCCCAGCACTGGAGTCTTGCGTTCTTTGTGCTGTGTTTCACCGCTAGCTCTGTGGAGAATCCAGCAATAGCCTGGTGCATTTGGGCATTGAATAAAATTTCCAAAAGAGTTCCAGTGACTTGAAGCTTAATCTCTCAAAATTGAATGGGTTTTAGATGCCTAAATTACTTTGATTAAGAACAGTTAAGCTTCTGAATGGTTTTGCAGAATTTTTCATTGGATATTTTCAAATATTTTCTCCCTTTTTATTTTCTTGTGCATCACCCTCTTGGTCCACGTAGACAGAAGCATCCCAGACAGGCCATTAGTAGCAACTTAATAACAATTGCAGTGAGGGTGGAGCCTTGCAGGAGCTCAAGGACTAGAACCACAGTTTTGCAAAGAACCATTTTCATTTTCTTCATTCCAATCAGCTGGGAATACTGCTGCATTAGTTCTATAAAATTCCTGAAATACATCAAACTAAAAGAATTACACATACACAGCCTGTAGATTGTTTCAGAGCTCTCATAAAAAAAAATAAAGAAAAAGAAAAAAAAAAGAAAACAAGCTTTCTCTTGGGAGCAATGGGTTTTATATTCCTTAGAGGAAAATAAAGATGCATGGAATGAAAGACAATTCCTCCCATGAGGATGAGTCCCTTTTTTTTACTTCTGAATTTGGTTTGGGTTACAGTTGGATTCCATTTCCCTTCCTCTCCCGGTGCAGTCTCTCACTCTTTAGATCCCTAGACCCATCCTTCACTGCAGAAGAGGAGAGGATTTGCTGTAAATGCAAATTATGTAATAACAGAGAATTTGATATAGTGGAGTTTTCTTTTGTTTTGAGGCACCTGAGGAGCAAAGTATCTTTGTGCTATATGGCATAAGGATTTATGTTCCTTCTCTGTTTTGGAATGACTTTTTCACAAATAATTTCAAAAATCCAGTAATTTGTAGAGCATCTCTCAGTTTCATAATGTAACAGGGATTTGTACTATATTATATGTTGGTTTATGGTACTTTACATGAAAGAAATGTTATAAAAGCAAATAATCTAGCTTCTTTTTCTTCTGATAGGTGCATTCTGGCTCAGAATAGTTAGCATAAGAATTCATACATTTTCAGGTTTGAAATCCATAGCATACATTTCACTGTGCTCCAGTGTAGCTGATGCAGTGGTCAAATGCCACGGCTTGTGGCACTTTGAAAGCTTTAACCATTATTAGAAACAGAGAAAGATTTATGTGAATCACTGTGACTCACAGAACCTGCTGTTCTGGTCTCATGAAGTACAGAGAAAAGTCTGTGTTGTTTTTCATCTACAAAAAAATAAATAATTTTAACATCATTCTTTTAAAATCTGCTGGAAATCATCAGGCTTCATTTATCAATTTTCCTTTTTTGTTTTCATTATTCTCTTCATCAGAAAAGAACAGTTGTTGACTATATTTATATTTACAGCTTTTGAATGACTTTTTTTAGCTCCATCTTGTATCTTCTTCATGATCATGATCATTTAATTGCAAGGCAATGCAATATGGCAGAAGATAATATTAATAGAAAAAATAAAGAGTTAAGGCAAACATCGTGTTTGGTCTCTTGAATTTTGTTTAAGTCGGAAGGAAAATCTTCATAATAGGGGTGATGGTCTGAGACCAGCTGAGGATGCTTTTTCCCTCCATGGTAAAGCTGGAAGGGGGAAAGTTGCTGGATCATGACCTCTCCTCCTCGGGGCGCTGACTGTGTGAAATTAGAAGTCTTCCCTTGTTGGTTAATCCTTGAAGTGACTGTCATTGCTCAGAACAAAGTGAAAGAGGTCAAAGCATTGGTGACATAGAGGGGTGAACTTTATCTGACTCCTGACTGACCTTTGGGCCTCACCACAGACCGAGGCTCAAGTCTGACCTACAGTATTTCCACCTTTTGCTGTATGCCTATAACACGAGTTTGCTTTGTAAAGGTAACATTTCCCTTAATAGACATACCAAAGGGACACATTTGCCAAAGCCAGGGGCAATGAACTTATCTGCCTTTTTCTATTTTTTTACTAATCTGTATTTATGTAGTCAGGGCAGGCAAATCTTGTGAGACTCGCAGACTCATTTGCAGGATAACCATGTCAGCAGCATCATTGCATTTTGAATCTGAAAATTTAGAAGAAATGCAGATTGAGATGTGTTAAAAGAAAATATACAAAATGCAGTTTTGCACTGTCTGAGAACTTGAAATAAAATAGGATTTCAACACAGAATGCTAGTTATTGCAGTTATTGTCATTTTTACAGTGCATGTGATATGACAGACACCTTACCGTCCTCACGATTATAATCCCTGGTCCTGTAAAACTGTGAGACAAATTTCAGCTGTTATTTAGTAAAAAGCTGAAAGGAATGAAGTAAAAATAGGTAGGCAGAAATGTGACAGCAAGGGATGTAAAGGAAAAAAAGGATACATCAGTCTGTATTTTTTCCAAAGCCTTAACTTCATATTGGAAGACCTAAAAAAAGCAGGAAATCCTAAAAAAAAGCACAACTTATTTAAAAATAGCTGCCTTAGTGACTCAATATTTGTGTGCATAAGCTCAGTCATAAAACTGAATATCTGAAAAGAGAGGTATCCCAGTTCTATGCTTCTTATGTTGTAGGTGTGTGTAAATACGGTGCAGAGAGTTCCTTAATAAATTACATTTTCCGTGGTGTTTTCCCTCAAGTGGGAACATAAGTGCTACCAGGGGAAGGCTTCATGAGCTGTTTCTTCTGGTTTGGTGTCACCTGAAGCTGTCTGGTACCCTTATAACAAAAGGTTATTTAGCTTATATGACTGCATTATGCCGCTCCCAGTTCCAGAGTTTATCTTCCAGCTAAGAGTCCCCATGGTCAGTGGCAAGTTGAATTTGAGTCAGCAGTGCCCTGGTAGCCAGGAGAGCCTGCAAAATTCCTAATGTATCCCCCTAGACTGATTTAACTAAAGCCATGATCCTTTGCATGTTATCCTGAACACGTTGTGAGTTTCAATGTATCACATCACCTTTCTCCTCTTCTGTTATTTCTCTTGCTGCCAAAACATATTTACTTTTCAGCTGTGTATTAAGGTGACTTGTGTTTGATCTTAAACTGTAGTAAAAGCATGTGAGAAATTAGTCAAAATGGGAGGTAGGGTAGAGTTGAGCATGCCAATATTCTGATTTGTTTAAATCTACATGTGCCTGGAAAGAGCAAGAATTACCATTTTCAGTCAATGATGACCTTGTTTGAGTGACCTGTAAGGCAAACTGGTATGTTACTCAAAGCACCATTTCCATCTCTCTGCCTCTCTGCCTCTTCTTTTTTTTTTTCTTTTCTTTTTGTCTTTTTTTTTGATTGACATCTCAGAGCAAAAAGTGACCGAAGATTGCTCAGAAACTTCCCAGTGAAAGAGATCCATAAAATCTGGACAGCTGCAGATGAGACCAAATCAGAGGAAACAGCTCATGCAGCACTTGCCTGGTAACACCTATGTTCCCTCAAGAGAACAAACACCAGTATGTCCCCAAAACCCCAGAAAAGGTGCATGACATGTGAAATCAGGCACCACTGGCAATCACCTGCTGGTGCCCAGAGTCAGGACTCTCACAGACCTTCCTCTTCCCGCTGCCACTGCACCAGCATCTCTGTGGGGGATGAGTGCTGGCTACCAGGAGCTGCCTCAGGCAGCCCAAACCTGCTCCCTACAGCCAGGGCTGGACTCCTGGGTGTCAAATTTTGCAAAGAAGCAGCTGTTTCCCTTACCATGCTTGAGCTTGGTCCAGCAGGTAGAGCTAAGCTCCTCAATTTAAGTGTGTGGTGCTGCAGAATGCGCTTCTCTTATTGGGGGTCAGACCATTCAGGTGATTTGCAAAGGTCTAGAAATGCCCTTTTTTCCTTGTAATTTTTTGGCAAGGTTATAAACTAAGGAAGTAGACTAGTTGATTATGACAAAATATTGTTTCAGTGAGACTGACTGCACAAATAGACTCAAAGTAAGGGAGCCAGGATCTGGCCATCTGGTGTTATGGCTGGTGAAACGTGCTCATGCTGTTGGAGGGGTGTAAGCAGCTTGCACAAGTGTCATGTTTTGAAAGCAGTATTTCAAAAGGGTTGTAAAGTGGAGGGAAAAAAATTGGTTTTCATTTGACATTAATAACAAAGATCTGGAAAAAGAATAAGCTGCATGCTCCAGGATAAAAGTTCTGACCTTTCATATCTGGAACCTCTTTCAAGGGGACACAGTCTGGTGTCACACGAAGTTAGGTAAGATAATTGGCAAAAATGCTTTGGAAGTTTTTCATCAAAATGCCTCATCCATATACAAGTAATATGCTGTGTTAGACAGTGTCACCTGACCTTGTTATATCTTATTCATTCCTAATTAGAAATGAGGCATCCAGATGTGAAAGGTCATTACACTAGTTTCTATGACACCTATCATGGCATATTTCTGTCACCTAGATTTTTATTAGAAATGCACTGAACAAGCCCAGCTCTCTCTGCCATATGTTTATTGCCATGTTCAAGGACCCGCAGGTAGAAAGAATATTTTGTCTACCCAGATGGTTATTGTCACATTTGGTTTTAAACTTCCACAGCATCTCATAGTGCTAATTGGTTCACACTCTGATGCCAGTTTACAGAGATGTTATTTTTGGTAATAACACCACTGACAGCAATTCCTCTGCAAGAAACATCTCTTTGAAGAATAAAAGAAAAAAATTAGGGACATCCCCAGCCAAAAGTAAAGTTCTTTTTTTTTTAAATGTTGATTCATATGAAGTATATTTTAAGTGTACCCTCATTTAAGAGTATAAATTGTAGGGTTTGGTTTTTCCTTTTCTCTTTTTCTTCTTGTAGCTTTTTGAAAAGTCATTTCATCCATGTTTATAGAAGCGCTCAAAAAAAAAAGCAATAAAATTACTAAAAAGCTATTTTTTTAAAAGTGTATTTGTCTTTACACAAGAGCATTTAGGTTTTTTAAAAAGCCTTCATTTTGTATTTCAGCATATATGAAATGTCTAGTCATCATCAAATTTTTTTGTTTTGTTTTGTTTTCAGTTATGGAAGGTGACTTCTGATATCCTCTTTAGTCTGAAGAGGTTCTTATTTGGCAACTAATACCATTAAAATCAATTGCAACACTTGCTAAAAAAGGCACCATTCCACCTGCATCCAGGGTAACAGAATCTGGCTCAGAACTGATACTGTCAAAATTGATTGATTTTGCTTTGGTCTCAAACCCACTTAAATACCAAAGAAAAAAGAATCAGAGGCTTTTCAAAGTTGAGCATCAATACACATCAGCAAGTCAGCAAATTACTTATCCAATGTTGATATGAGTGTTTTATTACCTACATAGTAGAATTATGTTCTGCCTTTTCCTTAAAAACAAAGATAGACTCTGATATCTGTAGGATTACCATATATCCATCTATTTTTCCCAAAGTAACAGAATGACATTTGTGACTAAATTTTCAGGTAATCTTCAAATGCATTTACTGCATTTTCTGAAGGTTTCAGTATGCGATAAAATTATGGTGCATATCAATCCTCATTACAGTAGAGCAGAGAATTTTGGTTCAGACATCCAGGCTCTTGCTGTGATAAGGTTTATATGTTACATGAATCATATGTATATATGGCAACAGAAGTCTCAGTGGGACTGAAACACATTTCATTCAGACAGAATGTTCACAATGCCTACCCCAGAATGTTTAGCAAGTCCACTGCTGAGTAGCACAAATGATAACATTGCCCTGTTTGCAGCTCAGTCAGATCCGAACAGATTTTCCCAAAGATAGCCACAGATATTTTTCTAATCTCTTCCAAATTTCAGATACTATGCACAAGCAGTAGAAGTACACAAAAGACTGCTTTGAGGATCTTTAAAAGCCAGAAATGTGTTTACAGTGTCAAGGGTTGGGTAACCTCAATAGGGGGTCATTTGACTGCCTGTTACCAATACCAGTCAGTAAAACCAATGTCATTTTCCTATTAGAACATATATGGTGATGCGATTGTGGGGGCTTATTCACTTAATGCTTAAATCACTTGCTTTTCATATTAATTTATTATTAAGACTTCTGAGATGATCAACAAATGTAGGATAGACTACATAGAGAAGGAAACAGGTTCAGGGACTATTCTCTACCCCACAGAGGCTGGTGCATGGCGTAGCTCATGCCATAAGGACTAAAGGTGCCTTTTGTGAATAGATATTGTCTGGTAAAGCTGCAGGCAATACAAGCCATAGTTATGGCTCAGCACTCAGCAACTGTGTTAACCATTGAGCACGTTGACACTTGTGCCAGCCCTCACCTCCTCCAGGCTGAGGCTGTGGCACAGGCTATGACACCCTGCTAGAGCCCTCCTTAGGGTGGGCCAGGGTAATGTGCTCAGGACACCTCATCTCCCAGGTGTCCAGATCCCCTTCCTACCCCCATCCCTGAGTTTCTCTAGAAACAGAAAGTGCTTCTGGAATCAGTGATAGAGATGTCACCAACAGATATTTGTGATATAAATAGTCGAAGAATGCATTCAAGAAAAAGTTTGTCTAGATTTTTTTTTCCGAACCAATGTACAGCACAATAAGTTGAGAGCACTTATATGGGTCTGTAACTAAATAAACCCATGTACGTGAAAACCAAGGGGAAAAGGTGATCTAAATCTTAAGGTTATAATTTAAAAATAAAACCAGATGTGATGATAAGGCAGAAGCTCTTCAGCACTGGAAATGCCACACAACCTTAGCTTGATGACTGTTACATGAAAAATCAACCATTTCTTACCCATCTGAACTGAAATTTTAAGATATAAAAACTTCAGCCATATATTTTGTTGTTAGCTACAGGAATTGCTCAGTTGTAGGTGAGACCTTGTGGTTTTTCATTATTTGCTGTCTCTAAGACCCCCTTTCAAGAGAAAACTGAACATTAAACTTAAATGTTATTTACCACAGATAAAGCTTGGTCTGAACGAGTGATGTAACTGAGGAGAAGTTATATTAGCTCTTCAAATAACGAAAATGTTCATGAACATTATGCTATGTAGGTAGTCTGTGAGAAATCACATTTTACTACAAATGTGAAAGCTAGTTATTTCTCTGAGCACATGCTATTTGCATTAGTCTAATTTCCAAATTTGGGACTTTTTCACATTTCTTGGTGTTTATTTTAAAACTACTCATGAATTTTTAACAAAACCTTTTTAAGAAATCTCTCAGATGTCTGAAGAACTCCTGTACACATTTTGAGTTATTGACTACAGCAGCTTCAGAGTTTTTTCAAATTTATTTTCATCATCAGCTGGGTTTTCTAAGGACATCAAAACGTTGATCATTCTGACTGAAGTTTTCTTTTGCATTTCCTATTTCCCTGGGTTTTGGGGAGAAAAAAAAATAAAAGGAAATGTGACTTGAATGTTTATACTACATAGTGGTGTCGTAAGTATCACAATTTGTGGAGACTGACATAGTACTTCTGAGTAGCCAATCGTTTATAATCACAGGTCAATTTTTTTGTGGGTAGGATGTGGGTCAGAAGGTTGTTATTTAAACTTAATATTAAAAATGGAAGCGGGGGAGGAATTACTATCTCATTCATTGGCTTGGAAATTGTGAAACAAATTATGAAGAAAAAAAATAGGCATTATTTTTTTGCTGTCAGTAAGTGAATTGTCTGTGTATTACGTATTTCCTGTGGTGTGGATCAGTTTGGTCTAAGATCACAGGCACAAAACAGAACAAAGTCATTATTTTTACGAGATATATAGCAGCCTGGATTAACTTAAAAAGGAAAATTGTAGTTGTCCTTCTCTTCTACCTCCATTCATCTTCACTTACAAGAATGTTGTGTTAGTATTGGAACTGGAACACAGTCAAAGTACTGGTTTCAGAAGCAAACAGGAATGCTAAATCTCCGTGTCGGCAAATATGTGACTCGAGCCAAAAGAAAATATTTCTTTTAAAACAAGTTTAGCAGCCTCTAAATTATCATGTTTTGTATGAAATGTACATATGTACATTTCCTCCCAGACTTGAAAGCTAAGACCTAAGCAATAACTTGCTGGCTTTCCCATCATCCACTTCATCAGTAGTGTTACACCAACAATCAGGGCGAGACTGGTTATGTCAAGTGGCACAAGATTCACCATCAGCTAACTTTGCAAAGTTTGTTATGCTGTACATGGAGACCTTAACATTTCCAGAAACTGGCACTGTAAATTGTACTCCCTTTTTCAGGCTCCTTGCTATTAGAAAATAATTATTTGGCTTGGGTTTTCCATGAAGAGTGAGCAGTTTTCATTGCCCTAGAAAAGTGGGAAGGTGTAGTGCAAGATTTTCTGCCTCAGCCTGGATGAATTAATCTTTTGTTTCCATATATTCTGCTTAGAGATTCTTGAATTAAATCTTGTAAAACTCTGTCCAGAAATTGTACACAATCCTATTTTTGTGATATTTTTCCAGAAGCAAGTTCTACAGTGATAGAAATGCTAAAACTGAAGGTGATTAAAATCCTTCCAGTTTTCCATAGATGGGACTAGTACTACAAAATATTTGATAAGGCTGAAAAAGAAGGCATTTAATGTTAAGAGACATATCAGTGTCTCTGGGCTTTTTATTATTAATCATTATTAAATTGTGTTATAAATGGTCATATTTTAACTCCAACTCTAAAATGAGACAGCTTTCACACCTTGATCCATAATTCCTAGTCAGCTAACCTAAAAGTGCTGGTTTAGTGTTTCTTAATCCTTTCCCATCAAGTCTCTACAAACCTGAAATAAAAAATTGATTGAAATACATTATAGGAAACTTAGTATGTTCAACTGCTCTTCAGCTGCTCTCTTTGAAGACATTAGCATATGACACAATGCACCTTCTTTCACACAAGATTTAGCCAAGTTCCCACTTATCAACATGAGGTGGCACTGATACCTGGCATAACTGCAGGTGTAGGACATTAGAGTCTAGCAAACAGATGAGAAAATTGAATACAGAAGTTGTTACAGGAGTGGAAGGAACATATGCTGTGAAATCTGGGCAAATATTTTATCTTATTTTCTTTTCTGGTTGCAAACTATGGTTACAGCAACCATAGTTTTTTCTCCAGGTTTAAATGTTGAAAGATAAGATGGGGTGGGAAGAAAGGAGAGGAAGGGTTTCTCTCCTATCATTGCACAAATGGTATTTCATCTCTCTTTGTAAATAAATTTACAGGGTATTTCTGATAATTTTAGAAGTAGATCAGTGGCACTCACTGGCATTTCTGTTTCATGAGATCTTGATTATCATTACTGATTGGAAGTCAGGTGAAGAAATTATATTTTGATGGCAGTCACACTGGTTCATGTTTGATTAAAAGATGTGAGTTACATGAAATTTATCTACTGATTCACAAAATGTTTACCAGTCTGTGTTCGTTTTTCTCTGTTCCCAAGTATAATCACCTTATTACCATGCTGGAAGTTGGACATGCTTGAGGAGGCAAGCAACAGACCCATTTTTAACCGTGGACCAAAACTTCCTGTTGTCCATCTGCACAGAATAGAAACTCTGTGTCATTGTGGCCAAGAGTTAGAAGGGTGAAATATATACATAAAGAAATAGCATAGAGTTAATGTTCAGCAGGTTTCCCATGGTGTGTCCTTCTCCTTTTTACATTTGAAACTGTGCATCAATATCCATTATTTAATGAAATTGTCTGCTATCACCAGAATTTGAAATTTTGAGCTTTTGAGCTGATACACAGCAAACTTGAAGATTTACAGTATTTATCTAGCACTTCATAATTTCTTGGAGTTTCACTTCAAATATTTGACAAGTACTTCTGTACAATGGTAGATGCTATGCAACTGGGGCCAAGACTTTAAGGAACAACAGTCTTTGACATGCTTTATGGGTTATTTTTCCTAGTTATATTCTCATCCCATCACTTTTGATTTAGGACTTCATTAAATATTAAACTGAATGAATTTGCTTTTAAGTTTATACCTAGTTTAAGTAATAAGTGGACCTCATTTTTCTTTCTATGTTTAAATTATCTGATATACATTTGTCTATGCAAATAAATGTCTTTGCAAATGAATGTTTTCTGAAATCCTATGAGCAAGTATTAAAACCAGCATTAGGATCCGAAAGAGGCTGTGGCAATCTTAATTAATTTATGGACTTAATCCAATTATTCTTTACTGGAAACCATGCTGTGTAATTCCAGTGCTTGCTGTTGGTAAAGAATTTACTTCAACTATTAAAATAAAAAGTAAATACTTGTAAGAGGTTATCGAAATATTCTTTGTACAACTAGGGAACTGTTTGCATGAATGTGATGCCTTGTCATTTTGACAGAATGCCAGGGACTTCTAGGACTGAAAACCATAAACTGTCACAGTTTGAGAGGAAGAGCCAGGGTTATAACACTGAGGACAGTTGTGCCTTGTATCTCATGCAGACCAACATGCCGTGGCAGCGTGCACTCTGCAGTGGGTCACCTTTTTGGCTACTAAGGCAGTGCTTCCTCAGCATTTAGGACCTACTGCTCACATAACCCCAGGCGATCTCCCAGTCAAGAGACTGCCTGAAGGCCAGCACTAGGGGCTGAGGCACAGATCTCCAAAGTTAGTAGCACAGGTCACTCACTGCTCTTGGGTGCAAAACATGCTGAGGCTAGGAAGGGGTGAGGGTTAGTATGAACTCCTGCCATCTGTTGCGTAGCAAATCCAGTGGTTTGTATTGAAGTTTCCAATTCTAATGAAGAAGGTATGATTGCACGCAATTTAACAGAGACCTGATTGGCTTTGTTGTCCCTGAGTAGTGAAAATTCAATCTTTTGCTATTCAAATACTAATTTAAAAAAGTTTTCCACTGATTCTAGTGATAATAAATTCGCTACATCTCTTTTTTTTACAGGGGTGAATGTCTTAACATTTAATTACTGTTAACAAGACCTTTATGGGGAGAATAGAAAATTTCATGTACTGTAATAGCATTAGCATATTAAATGTAACCATCAGGTGGCCCTCTTAGGATTACTGCTTCTGATTGAAGCGTATTCAGCTTTTTCTTCATTGTCATTTAAACTTCATTAAGTATAGAAATTAATTTTTTTACTCCTTTCCATGCCAGCCTCGCAGTAAAAGTTGTGTAAGCTGACAATTCATTTGGTTTGATCAACAGAAATTTGATCTGATTGCATTCTGATTTGGAATGGTCTGAAGGGTGAGTTAGATTTTTCAAAGACAAAATAAGCATAAAAATGGTTGTTCTACGTAGAAGTAAATAAATGAAAGACAATTAGATTTCTTTTCTTTCAAGGTGTTCATAGAATTTGTTTATAGATTTTTGCCCTTAAGTGTACCGAATTTAATATTGCTTACTATTTCTTATAATCTGATTTTCTGTTTCGGAAGGGCAACCCTGATTAGGAAAAGGAAGCAAATTTTTTAAAAGTCATTCTTAAGGTCACAAAGCAAAGTTGAGGTCCTACAGAATGAAAGTTCCTGTTACTAAGTAAATATATTTCAACCTTC
Source organism: Struthidea cinerea (assembly GCA_013397865.1). NCBI lineage: Eukaryota > Metazoa > Chordata > Aves > Passeriformes > Corcoracidae > Struthidea > Struthidea cinerea. The sequence continues at coordinate 339,511 of VZTI01001217.1, read as the reverse complement.
CAGAAACAGGGTAGTAGTGAATTTCACTGCTTCTCTGTTTAAAATAGAAAAAATAGGATGAGAAATTGTTTCCTTAAAAATAGCATGTGATATTCCCCATGCTGCACTACTGTCAAGAAGCTTCTGACCCTTGGAAGAAGAGAACAAAACATCGATAACACTGACCTTTATAACAGGAGGTTACTTTTCAGTTCTTCTGCCACTAATTAGTATTAACATCTAAACATTACTTTGCATTGTTTTAATTGGCAGTTCTACTACGATTAGCAAAAAAAGCAGGTGATATTGTCATGCATAGCTGCTTTGCTATTATTTCTGCCAGTCTTGTTTGCTTTGCCAGGCAACATGCAGGTTTCCTTATCCTGTGATACAAGCCCAGCAACTCAACATTTCAGGTGGCAGAACACATGCCAGTTTAGAGCAATGAAAAATGCACACATTTTTTTATGTCTGATTTGATAATCACAGCTCATGGTGTTCCTTAAGGAAGCAGTGAAAGCTTTGCTTTCGGGAGATGGCAGCTTTGGAGCTGTCATGTTTGTATCAGGGAAGCATTCATATGGGGCAGTGATGATGTGCCAGCCTGCAAAAGCGTTGCATGCGCAGGCAAAAGGTCTTGGTTTAGGTGTCACAAAAAGAAAGCCCAAGCTGGTGTAACAAATGCTAATATTTGATAAAAATAAAGCTTCCTTTTTTCCCTTCAGTTTTAAGAATTTGTTATTTAACTTGATTCAGTTAGGGTTTGGTTTGGAAGTTTTTTGCAAAGAAGGCCTTTTCTTTCTGCAGTTCAATCTGACTTTGCCAGCTGTAGCTTTGCGCTATAGGGAAGAAACACTTTTTAATCCAAATGTATATATTTTATTTTGAAGAGAGAAACAGCTGATTATTTTTTCCTGTGTTCCTTATTTAAATTTTTCAGATGTGTCAGTTTGGGTAAAAAGGACAACGACCATGATGGATAATTAGGTTATCTTAATTATAAAGCTAGTGTTCTATTCCAATAAAATATGGTTAAATAAGAAGGAAACAAAGATTGCCATGAAAACACTAATTTCTTTCATGTGGAAAAGGTGGTGATTATTGTTATCTAGTTATTTTATGTAACATGCCATCAAGACATCTCAGAGATATTTCCCCCTGTACATGCTGGTGCCTGTGGCTTAGCTGGGCATTCATGAGCACCAGACTTTTTCTAATAATCCAGAGTTGTCACCACAGCCTTGGCATGGACACCATGGTGGATGTGGCATTTCACATTTTCATCATTTTCACTAAACTTGGTGAAAGTGATCAAAGGAATTATTTACCTGAAAGTAGCAATTTGGATTCTTTTTTCCTAAGCTAATGACATTAATCATAACAGTGATGTGATCCACTAGCCCGTAGTCCAACAGCCTGTGTCTTGGAAATACCCAAAGTATTTGGGGATTCACTTTTTCTCTTTTTTCTTCATAGTTAGTGAGTAAAACTCAGTGAGGTGCTTTTGTCTGCAAACAAAATGGACACAAATATCCTTACAATGACAGCAAAGAAAAAAATGTCCCAAAATGTTGAAGTCTACTTGAAAAAACAGTGAAATTTGCTTCCCCTCTTTCACTGTAGAAGGAAAGGAGGAATTTGCCTATAGGGATCATTCTGGAAATTTCCTCATCTCTGAGATCCTAAAACAAGGCTCCCAATACATTTTTTTTTAGTAGGAACTACGTATAATTGGTGGTTAAAAGTTCAAGGGACCTGAAAACCACCAACATAATGTTGTGTTCTCCTGAACGAGGACAGGAAAAAGGAGGAGCAAATTCAGGTAAAATCATTCATGCTTCAGATCAGTATTTTGTGTCATAAATAAGCAGAGAGAAACACAGAGGACTGACTGTTTTGAATGGGGACTGTGGTCACTGAATGATGCTGAAAACATACAAGACCAAGACATTCTTGAAGATCAGTTCATAGTTTGGCGGGGAAGAAGGAATGGAACAGAAGACGCTGTTACGATAACCAAGTCAGTTCTATTACTAAAGTATCTCAGAGACAGAGTTAACATTTAGTGAAATGTGTAGGTGTCTTAGCCTGGGAGAAAGGCTGAGAAATTATTAGAGCGAATAGAAAGAGATTGAAAACATAGTCAAAAAGTCCTTTTCTAAGAGTTCATAAGGAAAATGAGCAATCACATCACACAAACCAATGAATTCCCAGGAAAAATGTTGAAATTAAAGTTATTTCATGATCAATAAAATTATATAAAGTAATATTTATTAAAGAAAAAAGAACAAGCTAAATGACATGAGTTTACTGGCTATGTTAGATAGAAATGTCTAATGTAAAGAGCTAAATTTCAAGCAGAAAGACGAGTTATTTAGTAATTGTCAAAAGGGCATAAAAACTAGGTAGAAAAACATAACTCAGAAAAGGAAACTTTGCTTCACACCTTAACTAAAACTTCCTATCTAGCTTTGTTCTAAGCTTCCAAACATGGTGAAGAATTAACTTCTTCCTGCAGGAGAGTCATGAAGTGGATTAGGACTGAGAAGAAAAATCTAGATTCTCAAGAACATGGGCTAGATGGCCAAAGGTTTTTGGTCTTTAGCTTTAGTAGTTTTCTTGAAAAAATATATTTTCAATAAAATGTCCTAAATATATATTGAGTAATTTATAATTTGGAAATAGTAGAAAGCAACCATCTATCTTTAATCTCTACTTTACAGGGAAGGTTGATCTGTAGTTTCTTTTATTTTATTTTATGGTTATTGTAAAAAATCTATCCAGAAACTTCAAAGCAGGAAAGATTCATTTCACCATCCCAGAATTCTTTGCTATTTTATCCAAACAAATTGAGTTGTAAGTCATTTTCAGGTGGTTTCTCCGATAAGCTTAGGCAAGTGTAATTTCATGCAGTGCAATTCAGGCTTACATTCCTACTGTGGCAGAGAGCTCATCGGTCTGTCTTCTGGACAGAAAGGCAAAACTTAGTGTCAGTTATATTTTCTTTGCAGTGCAACATAACTCTTCCCTGGGAATGGAATATACCTTGTGTTTGTTTCCATTTTTGGCTAAGATCGACCAATGCAATTTTAAGAAAGCTTTTATAAGCATTTAGAGAACTACATAGTTACAAATAGTGCCATATTAATATCACAGTGAAGTAAATGCTCTGTTTAGCCAAAGAATGAAGGCAGCAGTGGAAGTTCTTGTATCTGTCAGTTTGGGGTTTTTTTCTGGAGATTGACATGGGTAACAGACAGATTCAACATCCACAATAGGACTTTTCAGGTTAGTTTGCCAGCCAGAACACCACTTAATGCAAAACATGGTGTGGTGTGATGAACAGAGCTCACTAACTTGTTTGCTTCTCCCACTGGCCACCAAACAGCCATCAGATGGTGTGAGCACAAGCCAGGATCCTGCAGTGATGCCTGCATGGAGAAAATGCTTTGCAGGACCAGGGCCACAATATGGCCATTATTAGTCTGCCTTCTCACTGGAGACTGAAAATGAGATGATAATAATAATAATAATTTTGTTACCCAAGCCCAAGATGTCAGGGCTGCTTGTAGGAAGATTTTGTTTGCTTCTTGTAAATCAAACAGGAATGACAAAAAAAGAAGTTGATCACTGGATTAGTCCTTAAAATAGTCAATGTTTGGAGAATTTTGTCAAACTCTTTTGTTAAGGAGGAGTATTGACTAAGATATACCAGTCTTTCATAACTCGTAAAAAAGGGAAAGAGAGTTCATTCCATATTATTTTCACATTGTTACCTTATTTTTAATTATTATAATAATCCTAATTTCATTTAATTACTTCATCTTTTATTCTAAAACCTTCACTTTTAGAGGAAGTATAATAAAATCATGGAATCTTCAGGATAGAAGACAAGAATAATAAATGGTGGCAGAGGATTTTCTTTTTATGTTTCAATATTATTTTGATTATCATGTGACATGTATGAAGTTATATGCATGAATTTGAAGATGAATTGCTTTTCAGCCAATAGCCTTGTAAAGACATGGGAAAAGAATGATGCTATGGATCAACAATTCTGCTTTTGTCCTCAGACTATTAATAACATCAGAGTATATGTTGAGCGAGTTATCACAGATGCTCCCATTATTGCATTAAAAAATTAAATTGCGTTTATGAAAACTGCACTGATATAAGAAAAATACATGTTGAAAAATTAAATTCTTTGAAGTTAAGAAAGTTGATTAAGTGGCTTATTTGCATGAGGTATTGGCAGAAATGAGGAAATTCTAAAAAGGGTATGAAAAATCATGTAACAAAAGCGAAGATACAAGGTAAACACAGATAAGAGAAGCATGGTAGGAGATACTATGGCATCAGAGGATGGATTCAAAATATGTAGAATGCTATTTGCAATAATTTTGTCATTTGGGTTTAATTTCTTTGTGCTCAGGAAAATGTTTTTTATACACTTGTTTTGGCTGTTTGAAAATAATTCTAAAAATGTTTGTAGAGTAAGGCCTGGGGCCTAAGGGGCCCACTGCCACCTTAAAACACAATGACCACTGACTTCCCTATGCCCCATCCCAAAAGCTTCTTATGTGTGTACCAGATGTGTGAAAACATCAAGGAAAGAGTAGTCAAAAAGAGCATTCAGAAGTTTGGAGGGCTTTTCACTCCCTTGGTTTCAGGGACTTGGGTGGGCGAGAGGGGCAGGGTTCTTTAATTTGGACAAAAAGAGATGACAGAGGTTCTAGACAAAAACAGCCAACTCCATAAGCCTGCACACACTGCAGCCATTCTACTCACCCCTACAACTCTGAAACAGTTTCACTTCTCTGAAAACTATTTTTTTCCTTCTTGAGGCATTACCATACTACTGTCATTGATCACATACCCCTTATATATGCAATCACTTCTTCTACTGCTCTATTTCTCTCATTTTTCAGGGAATTTTTATGAAATTTGTGGCATCATAAATGGTTGTATCAGTCTCAAAAACATTTTACCTCTGTGCATTATAGTAGCCTGTTTTATATTACAGCTCATTGCACTCTAAAAGCATAAAAGCTTTCAAGGCCGTTGATTCTGTTAAGGTTGCATTTGCCTGTTGCGTTGGACACTGCACATTTATAGGAAAAAACAGCAGAGAATCACTTAGACTAAAGCAGTCTTTCTCTAACTTTATGTGATACTTCTATTGAGTATTTTCTCAGTTGTCTAGGGGAGTTTCTGTGCGTCATTCTTTGTTTTGATTTCCTCGCACCTTTAAATGATAGTCCTATTTTGAATTCTAGAAACCAGTCAATTTCTTTTCCAATGGATAAAAATTGCTTACTGGAAAATGCTGGGGTTGTTTGTTTGTTTGTTGTTTTATTATAGGAGACCAATGGTCTTAACCACATATTTGGCTTCCTAAGTTAACTACCTAGATTTCAGAAAGAGTAAGCAGTCTGTTCCATGCTACTTAGTAGGATTTCTTAGATGCGTGGTCGGTTTGAAATTAGTAAAAGACCTAACTTTGTTACAATTTCTCAGTTATTTTGTTGGGGGTTTTTTAAACCTTGGTCCACATACCTACCTCAATTTTTCAGATAAATTAGGAGCTGCAATTTTATGGATAGCTTGTAATTTATCATCTGTTCCTCTTAACACCCACCTTGTGCTCATCATTTACAGATGATAATCAAAAAAGCACAAAACTTGGCATCGAGTGTAAAGAAAATCAAATTTAAATTAAATAACACAAGAGGGGAACTTTTATCATGCCAGAGAACTAAAAAAAATTGGACCTGTTAAATGAGATGAACTAAATATATACAGTAGAACCCTCCAGACAAAGTGCAAAATTTGCGACTCCTTTTTCTCTTCTTTGAAATGTAAGTGTATTTCACTTCAACAAAGAGATGTGCCTTTTTATCTTCTTTATGAGGTGTCATATGCATTGTCTAATGGAAATGAAAAATTGTACCATGTGGGTTCAAAATTCCTTTTCCTTTCATTCACATGACATCTTCGCTTCTGAAATCTAATGCAAATAAATCATTATGTCAATGAAAACCAGTAATCTGTACCAAAAAA
>VZTI01001217.1:267818-333403 GCA_013397865.1 Struthidea cinerea | reverse complement strand
AAAAAAAAAAAAAAAAGAGTGGTGGGGGTGGTGTAGGTGGTTAGAATGTGCATCTTCATGAGTTTAAGAAATAACAGCACTTCTTTGTTCAATACTCAGGATCTATTCCCATTTGACTCAGGAGGGACTTCTGCTTTAATTATTTAACTTCAGAGCTCTTTTTTAACAGCTTAGGTGAATTTCCAAATGGACCTGGCAGTCTGGCCCTTGAGGCCAGATGATATCTTTGTCTCAAATTCACATGGGTCAGGATTTCATTCTTAGAAACTGTTTGTTGCTTCTGGTGGTTTACATTTTCTGTGAGTAAGAGGACTTCCTGTTACACCTGTAGCATGCAAGTGTTACCAGCAGGGTTGCAGTTCTCTTTCAAAATCAGTGTCCCCTTTCATTACAGCTGTTTCTGTTCGGCACGGGATGCTCATGAGGTGTAATTGTTGGTGTGTGTACAGTAGAGCTGTTATGTTTAATGGCTTGCAAGGTATTGTCACTTGGGAGTCTAATACTTCTAATCCTCAGAAGTTCTGAGTGGATCAACTGCTAGGTGCTTTTCTAATTCTTCTCTTAGCATTTCTCAATTACTGGATGTTGAAGGTGTGATTTCAATCACACCTCTTTTATTTTCCAGACCCAATGAAGACTGTTGCATCACCACTCTTGCCATTAACTTCTATGCATGTTCAACCTCAAGCTTTCAGCAACAGGTTATGCCAATCCTAGGGAAAAGGCTCCCTCAAAACAGTACTCCATTGACACCAGAACAAACTGCTGACAAGTTCACAGTGAGACCTCAAACAGGGCAGATTGCTCTGAACACAGCTGGTTCACTGTCTGGGATCTCCCTAACCACAAATAAAATATGGACTTGTATTAAAAACTAGCCTTATTTTCTTGCTTCAAGTGTGAAAAGTCCAGGCTTATTGCTAAACTTGTTTGAGCATGGCCATCAAATTCCTGGCATAAACCAGACACTGGCTGCTGCATACAAAGTGAGCCAGCTGTGCATTTGGGGCATTTTAATGTCTGGCAGGGTTTGCCTTAGGTTTTCTGTCATGAGCTTGCAGCTTTTTTAAGTCTGCTGCTGTGATGGGTTAGCTTGTTTATACAGCTACTATATTTGCTTCAGAGGGACACCTCGCCTAAATAGCTTCGAGGCATTGGAAACTGCACATTAGCTCGCAGGAAGGCTCTAGCTCTCATATGGGACCCCAGAAGTACATAAGCCCTGTGAAGAGGCCAATACAACTATTTCAGAACCTGATCTTCAGGCCACAAGCAAAAAGGCATTGCAGGAAGGAGAGCTTATGAGACAATGGAAATTAAGCCCTTCCTTAATGTTTCCTGAAAAAGGGCAGATTTACACTATATTGTCTCCAGTGAGCAGTTCAGTTTTGTATCTGCAGAATAAGGACAATGGAGATAAGAATGGGAATTTTAGAATAGAGTTTATGAAGCATAAGTTATTGTGCTCAATTTCACATAAATGCTTAGATGAAAAATAAAAGCATGTTGCAAAACTTTAAAGTTCCACATATGACAGTCAGAAAGTTCTTGTAGTCAGGTTTCTGTTGTTCATCTTTTTAAAAATATTTTGTTAATTGAAAGTTTGTAGCAGAAGAATTATTATATATTTAGAAAAGCTTGTTTGACATGAATTTTTTTTTGTGAGCATAAATCTTCTCTATAAAACAAAAGCCAAACATCATGTAAGTTTCACAGATTTTCTTATTATAATTATCTTCTTTTGCTTTTCATGGAGTTAGTGTATTCATAATAATGGGGAAACAGACTCTGGCACCTATCAGCAGTAGAAGAAATGTACTTAAAGGGCACAATAATGAGGATTCATAAGGAACTGAAGTAACACATTTGGTACAAGTGGCCTTTCCTCAAATTTGTTGCTTCTTGCTGAATAGCAGCCATTGGCTGCCACACATGACTGACTTCATGAAGAGTTTTAGGAGGGCTTGATTCATTGTTGTGACTTTATTAATACAAAATCATGAACCTGAATTAACCAACCAATTTAGATAAGACCATCTGTTGTCTAATAAGATGTGACTGTAATTTGAATAGTGGATTTATAATAAGTGTATTATGGGATGAAGGACAAGCAGATATTAGCTTTGTCTCATTAGCTTACAGAAAAAAAAGGTAGTTTGCCAGTACAGAATGTGGAATATTTTTTTCTTTAAGTCTTAGCGCAGTTCTGTGTACAAGTAGACCCCCCTTTCTGTATCTTCACTACCATTCAATAATGTGTAGACTAAAAAGAAAATGGGCTTCAGTGCACCTTTTGGAATACTCTTGTGGTCCCTCTTTATTGGCAATAAATCCATTTTGTTCTTGCTTGATTCTTCTTGGTGCTACTGGATACTGTGACTGCTGTGAAGATGAAAATGCAGGCAATCTAGTTTATCAACATTATGTCAGTGTCATCTGGTTCTGCTTAATTTAGTTGCCCTGTCTGGTCTGTTTCAAAAAGAGAATGTCAGCTAAGTACTGAGAAAACCTGTCCTTTTCTGTTTGGATGTCTGGCAATGAGACAATGAACAAAGCACATGTAAAGCTGACTTGTCAACTCTCCCTAAAGTTTTCTTATATTTTTATATGGATGTTAGATAATACTGGAGAGTAGATTAAGCTTTACTACTCACTATCATGCTTTTATTGAACCTCTAAAACTGAATTTTATAGAACCATTGTCCAGTTAAGTAACAAGGATAAACCTTTTCTTTGGTCATAAAAACCCAGGCATTAAACCATATGAATGAAGATTAAGACAGAAATAAGTGCAGATTTGTACGGCAGTGATGTTCTAAAAAAAGAAGAATGTTGTGTATTTTGTATCAGTTTCTGGTTGACCTGTTGCTTCCTCTCATATCTGAGTGATCTTCAATTCAGGAAAGCAAAACATAATTAACAAGGAATATAGTACTACTAGTTAGAAGGCTGTATTAAAACACCCAGACTGAGTGGTGCAGTTAGCATGCTGGAGGGAAGGGATGCCATTCAGACAGACCTTGACAGGCTCGAGAAGTGAGCCTGTGTGAACTTCATGAAGTTCAATACGGCCAATTTAAAGGTCCTGCGCCTGGGCTGGGGCAATCCCAAGCACAAATACAGGCTGAGAGAATGGACCAAGAACAGCCCTGCTGAGAAGAACTTGGGAGTGTTTGTGGATAAGAAGATCAACATGAGCCAGCAATGTGTGTTCACAGCCCAGAATGCCAAACACATTCCGGACTGCATCAAAAGAATCGAATGAAAAACCTTTTCCTAATATCCAACCTAAACCTCCGCTAGCAGAGTTTAATGCCCTTTCCTCAGGTCCTGTTACTTCTCACAACAGACAAGAGATCAGCAGATTCCTAGAGGTAATTTTCCCCCTCTACTCTGCTCTGGTGAGACCCCACCTGGAGTAGTGTGTCCAGCTTTGGGGGTCCTTACACAGGAAGGATGTGGACCTGCTCAGCAAGTCCAGAGGAGGGCCATGAAGATGATCAGAGAGCTGGAGCACCTCCCATATGAGAACAGGCTGAGAGAGTTGAGGTTGCTCACTCTAGAGAAGAGAAGGCTCCAGGAGATCTTAGGGCAGCCTTCCAGTACTGAAAAGGGACCTACAGAAAAGCTGGAAAGGTGCTTTTTCCAAGGGCCTGTGAAGGAATTGGCTGTAAACTGAAAGAGAGTAGGTTTAGGTTACGCCTAAGAAAGCACTACTTTACTGTGAGGGTGGTGAGTCACTGGAACAGAGAACAACTTGCCAGAGAAGTTATGGGTGCCCCATCACTGAAAGCATTCAAGGCAAGGCTGGATGGGGCTTTAAACAACTTGGTGTAGTGGAAGGTGTCCTGCCCATGGCAGGGAGTTCAGAAATAGATGATCCCATCCAAAGGTCTCATCCAAACCAAGCCATTGAAAAAACTCATGAAGGCTAAACATGGAAGATGCTAAACTTGCTTTCACTCCTCATAACTGAGTTCCTTGATATGGATATTATGATGTGAAAACAGGTTTTGCACTTCAATGTTTCACAACATGTAGATACAGAAACATAAAAGAGCAAACAAATATAAAGGTCTTCAATTTTCCTTTCTCTCTGCACTGTTGCTATCACCTTCACAGTCTAAATGCTGGGCTTCCTGGAAACTCAGGCACTTTTTCAGTAGCCTGCTGGCTGTGCCGTTGCTTAGTCAAAGGCAGAAAATAATCCAGTACCTTACTGAGAACCGTCTGGCCAGTTCTGGCACCAGGCTAAAGGTGAGCTGTAACATGCAGGATAAGGCCCTCCATGGATATCGGACCAAGCAGGCAGCAACGGCACACTGAGCTTCAAAAGCCACAGTGCTTTTAATCCTCCAGGAAAGCAAAGAATCTGAAACTGATTCTTTTCATGAAAAGATACAGTTATTGTATTGACTTTTTCAGAGAGGGAGGACGATGAGTTTTCTGTACAACTTAATGAAGTATCACCAGAGAAGAAATTACATAATATGAAATCTTTAGACAAGATTGAAAGAGCACATTTTGTATTTCCAGAATGGTAAGGATTCATTGCAGCTTCACATTTCCTAACAAACCCTGAAGTGAAAACAATGTCTCTCCATAAATCCAGCTGTATCATCTGGACAGGGAGCTGCTTTATGTTCACATTCATATGGTTTTAAAGCTGTAAAATAGTAGCCACAAAATTTTCTGAAGCATTTCATTTTTTAGTAAATCCGTAAAGAGTTGTAAGGAGTGGGAAGCCTTTTGTATTTGCAGGAACAGAAAGTCTAAGGCTGCAAATACAATCTAAGCAAAAGGAAAATGTATTGCAGGTGCTGATCGCTGACTTGAAGAAGATCAGAAGGTTCTTTGCACACGAAAAAAATACACCTCACCAGCAGGGCCACAAGTTTGAAAATAATATTGCAGCATGTTAGTCATGTTCAGTTTATTTTTTCTGTGTCTCTGTATGTTGTTTTTTTAATAACACTTTTTTGGATTTATGACTGAAATCAAAATGCAGTTTTTAATTCCAAGGAGTATGCAAGGCTTAAAGTAAAAGGAAATTGTTTTTCAGCAAAGGCTCAGATAAGTTACACATCTAAGAGTTTCATTTAATGGTTCTATGTGGAAGATATTTTTGGGCAAGGATTGTTACACCTGTTACACCTTTTAAAAGGGAAGTTCATGTCATGTATATGTGAATTCTGCTGAATACCATTAATCCCAAACAGCAGCCATTAAAGCCTTTGGAGAGGGGAAGGTAAAAAAGCTTCTGTTTTAAAGGGAAAGTTATAGTCGAGGTTAATTCAGGGTGTCATGAAAGTGTGGCTGTGACAAGATTAAGTGACAATGCAAGGCCAAATTAATGCAAGATCAGTGGCCTGACTATTGATTCTTATCATGGGATCCTGCTGAAATGAAGTCATTATTTAATTACACTTTTACTTACACTATAAATGGTTCCCAGAATAGACTGCACTTGGTTTTGATGTCTGCAGCTCCATCTTCACTTTTCTTTTGTGCCCATAAATAAGTAGGGAATGAGTATAAGCACTCCACAAAATTTTCATTTATTGTACTTCACATGCTGTCATTTTCCTGATGTTTTAATTCTTCCATTCAGAATAGTCTGTGATATCAAATAATCCTGGGTACAGAAGCCTCTGAAGATTGTGAAACCAAAATTTCTCTAGATTTGATTTAAAAAATCAGTGTTTGAATGGTTTTCCTTTTCTTCTTGAGTGGTTTAAAATACTTTCTTTTACTACCTCTAGAAGTAGACTAAACTTACTGTTCATACTAGAACAAGTAACTTAACTGGGACCTAGAAGAAGCTAATAAGTACTTTATTGGGACTTAAGACACAACAGCAAGGGCTTTGCTATAAAAATCTATATGTGAAAGCTCAAGCACCTATAAAACAACAGCAACATTCACTGAACAGTCAAAATTGCATTGTTTCCCTATTTTATATTATCAATTATCAATATCGAATATTTATATTTGATTCTCTTGATTCTGCATCAGATCTGTTTGGCAAATTTGTGACTAATAAAAACTTGTCATTTATTCAGGTTTAATTTCTCTTGTGGACCAAGCCCCACATTTTCATCAAATTACACAGATTTGAAGACCCAACAACAGAGAAAAATAATTGCACTGGTTCTATGTTAATGGTTGGACTCAATGATCTCAGACATTTTTTCCAACCTCATGGTGCCATGAAAATGTGACTGGTTGTTATTGTAATGCTACTGTTTGAAAAGCAGCATGTAAAATTGGGCAGAATTCACATTTTAAGTGCAGGCTTATATTTGTCATTTTTAGAACATGGAAGTATCTACTTCTGTGCTTGTACAATACAGTGAAAACACAGTCTTGCTCAGAACAAGAATCTTAAATAAAAAGTAATTTTATTGAGGAAAAAAAATCCCAGCTCAGTGGAATAAAGTTTCATAAAAAGTTGATGAGGGATTTAGAATCGTAGAATATTGCGTTGAAAGTGACCCCCAAGGACCATCAAGTCCAACTCCTGGTCTCACGAAGGTGCACCCAAAGAATCACACCATGTGCCTTGAGAACGTTAACCAAACGCTTCTTGAACTCTGTCAGGCTCGTGCTGTGACCACTTCCCTGGGGAGCCTGTTCCAGTGCCCAGCCATCCTCTGGATGAAAACCTTTTCCTGATATCCAACCTGAACCTCCCCTAGCAGAGTTTAATGCCATTCTCTCAGGTCCTGTCACTGGTTATCAGAGGGAAGAGATCAGTGCCTGCCCCTCCTCTTCCCCTCATAAGGAAGCTGCAGACTGCAGTGAGGTCTCCCCCCATTCTCCTCCAGACTGAACAAATCAAGTGACCTCAGCCACTCCTCCTGTAGCTTCTCCTCTAGACCCTTCAGCATCTTTGTAGCCCTCCTTCAGACACTCTCTAATAGCTTTATGTCTTTCTTATATTGTGGTGCCCAAAACTGCACACAGGATTTGAGGAGAGGCTGCACCAACTCAGAGTACAGCTGAACAATCCCCTCCCTTGACCAGCTGGTGATTCCAATTAATCAGATAAAGGGAGCAAAATTAACTTTTTTGATTTTGATCAAAGCAATGAGTAAAATAAATCTTCAGAGTTTAATCTGGTCTTCATTGTATCCCACCATATTTACAAAAGCTTCATCTCCACAGCCCCTTTTTTGTTTTGTACACTGTATTTTTACATTCTTTTTAAATAAAAGAAAATGAAACCATACCATTCACAGAGCATAAAAGATAAACATGTAATGAAACAGACTCTGAAAGAATGTACTGTACTCTTAGCAAGATATCCAACTCTTACTTAGCTCACAATATGGACTTTTCTCCTTGCAACATTATTCTCATTTTAAAACTACTCCTACGAGAGAGAGAAAGAGAAAAATCAACTTATTAGATGAGTAAGGAATGTAATAGCTTCCTTTAATAACCATCTCTAGTTGGCGCTTAGTATTTAGGCATTCAAAAAATAAACAAATAAAATGCAGTGCATAAGGGGTTTGCTTGCTCATTCAGTAGCATGTGATTAGCCATTAAATGATGATATAGCAAGATCATTATGTTAAAACCCGTAATATTGAAGAAATTTCTTTTCTTTCTTGTGCACCTATGTCCATAAGTAATAGTGTTAAAATTTTCACATTTTCAACTACTATAGAGGGAATATATATATTTAAATTGGACTGCTAATATGTAAAGCATTTTGTTGATGCTTTTCCTCTGAATGAAGAAATCCAGCTATAGTGAAATTCTTTCTGGTTCAGCTTGCCTTTCAATGCCCTTGACAACTGTAGGGTGAGAGGGAGGGGTGGGAGGAGAGGCTGATTTCTGTGCTTCAGGATTTCAGTCTTTGCTAAGTGTTTTCCTTTGTCTTTTTTTTTATTTTTCCATTTCTTTAACTTTTTCTCATCATAATAGGTGCCCAGCAGTTATTTTTGTTCCATCTCTAGCAGCGGCAATGTCACTGATATCACCATTTTGTAAGTGTGTCCACACAGCCAGTCAGCAGTCTTGTAGGTAGAACGAGATACAGGAATGGGGACTAAATATATGGGTTGTAAAGGGCTGATCGTAGTAAGAACCTACTTCCTGGAGTCACCTTGTACGAGGGAGTATTTCTGCAACGTTGTTTTGTACATTTTTGTTACAATGTTATTTGCCAAAGCTTTTTACAGTAGAGTTGATTTCACAGTGGTATTCCGGTTGTCTGCTTCACTCAAGGTGAATAATACTGCTGCACTGAGGACATCTCTCCTGTCTTGTGAAATACCTTTGTGTTTTGGACATGACAGACTTTCCTTACTTTTAAAAGGTTTGGAAAGAGGTTGTGGTAGAGTGGCTGACAGTTCATCCATACCGGAGATGGTAATGACGAGACATCATTCTGCAGGCATTATAAATGGATATCTGGCACCAAGAGTGCCTTTATGGTTTGAGAGTGTTTATCCTTGTGGTTCTGGAAACCAGACCACTAGGTGGATTATATTGCTGTACATAAATTGTATTCCAGCATGTTTTACAAATCAGCTGGCTTAATCAAATAGAGACAAATGGCAATGGAATAGCTTAAATACAAATTTACTGCCAGGTAGCCATTATATAGCATTATATATTTTTTCCTTTCACTGGATTTTCTGACTTAGCCAGCAGTAAATTCAGTCATTTTTCACTTAGAGACATGGGTCAAATTGTTATTCAGTCCAATCTGTGTGGTCTTTTGAGGTTCAACATGAATGGGGTTTTTTTGATCCAGCAAGGACTGACATCTTATTTTACAAGCTGTGGAAATTCTTTCACTTTCTTAAAGGAGAAGTCAGCGTGCTGAGGGAGAAATACAAAAATCCTTTCCTTGGTCTGGCTGCAGGTGTGTTCAGGACCAGTTTAGTCAACAGCATAATCAAGACTGTTCTATTTTTTTTCTTTTAGAAAGACTTTGACAGTCTATTGGGAAGAATGATACTAGCAGGGATGAGGGCAGTCCCAGTTCCTAGCCTTCCCCCATATGCACTGTGTCTCAGACTGAGATTTCAGGAGTTCTCCATGCAGAGCATAGCTGCAGTGGCTGCATCAGGCCCTCCAGAAGATCTGTGGAAGCATGAGAGATCCAGAGTCCACCTAAAAAAAGATCAAACCACACAGGGTGGTTTTATGTGCAGATATCACATCCTGACACACAGTCACAATGTGACCACAATAGGTGGAAGCACTGCACTTTTGGGTTGATGCATGGAGTGGATGGAGGAAATGATTACTCCTTCCCATGCCTTCTAAATCCGTTTAATATAAAATCTTTAAGGTGAGGATGTATCAGATAATAAAGTGATAAGAAAAGATGATGCACTTGATCTTAGCCAACAGCTGGGAAGTGTGCGTCTGGGCCGGGGGCTTCAGTGCATACTGCAGAGCACTTCTGCCCACTGAGGATGATACAGGATCAGCACTTTCCAGGGCTGTTGACAGATCTAAAAGATGACACATAAAAGAATGATTTCTTCATTTGAGGAAGTAAGAACTGTAAATCAATACAGTTACAGTAGTTCGTAGAGATAGCTGAAATTGCTGGGTTTTAAATTACTCTGGCAAAATTTCGGAGCAAAAGAAAATAATCTTAGGCTATATTGTTTACCTCCTTAACATCTTCTTTTAATTTTCACATTTATAGATCTGCCACCTCTTAGATACTAGTCAGCCCTACACAAAATGCATTTTCCTGCTCAGTTTTGGATAAAGAAAAAATAATCTGAATAACATCTTACCTGCTGAGAATTTATGAGGAACAAGATACTAAAAATGTTTTCATATGGTTGTAGACACTATTTCTGGTTTGTACATCAACCTAAAATTCATGGTAGATTAAATCAAGATTTAATAGCAAATTTCACATATAGTCTATCTCTAATAATAAAAAAAGTAAATCTAATTGTCAGATATATTTTAATAGAGTATGTTTGATCTGCTTCCTGCAGGCATGAACAAATAACAGCTTAAACTTGACAAATTGTCTTTTATTTGGTACTTGCTTCTTTCAAACCAATGCTACAACGTCCATACTTTCCATTGGAATTATTTCCCAAAAATTACAGTACTTAAAGTATAATTTTATAATACTAGGTATCATAAAGGCAATTTGCTGCTGCAGTTCACCCTTCTGCTATAGGGAAGCAAGACAACATGTCTAATTTTAGTTTATCCATACACCATTTCAGGTTTTCTTATGTTTATGTGGGTCTGAATGTGAAGAAGGAAGAAAGTTGAATCTTTTACACAGGACTAGTTTGTTTTAATATGTAAAACATTCTCTGGGAAATTATATACTTGACTTCATATCATGTAGTCATCCAGAGCTAGTACTTTGGACCATGTTTTTCTTCAGTGTACAGCTCAGAGACAAAATGCTGAGAAGAACCCTTGTTCTCATGTAGAAACCTTAATTCCTCTAGCTATTCTTGTTTCAATCACCTTCCTATGTTTGTCCTGTAGTCCCTTGGAAGAAGGATGCACAGACACTAGTGAGGATCCCTCTGTTTTTACATTTTGTGTCTATAGGTGAGGAGCTTAGGAAGGGATTAAAAGGGAAATAAAAGAAAATAAAATGATGAGATGAAGATTTACTCTCAGCTATGCAGTTCTAAAAACTGCAAGTGCAATACTCAGCAGAAATGTGGGCACACATCCCATAAACAGGTCATTCCAGACCATAGTCATCATCCCAAGGTGCACTTGAGCATCTGTTAAATATTTTATATATGGTACTTATATTTACAAGTAGCTCTCTGAAAACCTAACAAGAGTATTTGAAAGACCATAAAGGAGGAAATGTTAACATGGAGCTATAGGGTGATCTCACATGACTTGGGCCCACATAATGCAGGGGGCATTTATGGATCCTATAAATAGATTGTGAACTATTTTTAAAGTATCGCTCTGCTTCTGTGCTACACTGAATATATTACCAAGACATTGTTGTTGATTATTGGAACCCAGCAATGTATCTGACTAGATCCTTGCTGGGATACCTAAAGATCTGACATTCTTCTTCCCTTTAGAACTCAAGGAAATAGTTAAATATATTCCCTTTCAATCTCTGTACTTGCATATGACTCGCAAAACAGAATTCGTTTTACTGTCTTGTCTGTTGAGGTCCATCCTGTGCTTAATTGTCATCATGAAATTAAAAAGGAGAATAAGCAAAATATTATATTGTATTGTGTCCCAGAAAATTAACATCTTGCTTTGTACTGGGCTGCAGGATCTTCAGAAAACAGTCACTCTTTAAAGCAGGCTTTACATTCCTTACCACATTGATGACTGTATTTTGTTCCTATCCTGTCTCTGACACGATGTGACCAGTTTATTGCTAATAATCAGAGTGAATATTTTGTTTCAAAACTCAGCACTCTTTATTTGGCCTTTTGATTTTCATGGAGAAGGACCAAGAACATGAGCAACTTAAAAAGTCTTGTTTGATTTCCATGGATATACCTTAGCCTTTTTTCCCAATAGCCCGGGGCTAGTAATGGAATTTTACCATTTGAATTTACCTGAAAAATGTTCAATATAGGAATATGACGGGGCTTAACAAGTAGGCAAAGCCATCAAACTTAGACTTACCTGCTTCATTTATCCTACTTTCTTTCTCTAGTAAGAACTCCCTCCTTATAGTACTAATCTACCCAGTTCCTACCCTTTTGTCACTGCAATTATGCAGCCCAGACAATTAATCAGTTCCACGGGAAAACAGCTGTAAGGAATCTACATATCCTTACTTGCTGTATCGAGGAGATTGCCATTGTCAACTAATTCAGATAGGGATCACATTACTATTTAGTGACCACCTTACTATAAACTTTAAAGTGTCTTTTGCATCATGACTCCAGGTTTCTTAGAGCAGAAGGAGCAGGAACAAGTTGGGTCAATCTGTTGTCACTTGTCACCTCGAATTATTGCATAACTTATCATCAACCAAGACTGCCAATATTATGTATGCATTTATTTCTTTCTCATGAGTGTGTTGTTGCTGACACTGCACGAATAAGACATCCCACAGCCCTTTCCACCACTCTGATTCATGCCCTTTTTAAGTCGGTGAAACAATTCACACATCAGTAGACAGTGAAGGAGAGGTACTTGTGAGTACTTGTGAGTGATCAGAGCACTTTTTCCGGGCTCGCTCTCTCTCTCTGAGAGAACTGCTTTTCTTCTCAGGTGCTTTTTTGGTTGGCACGGTGAATCATAGGCAATCAGCAAGAATGCCCTTAGGTATATAGTCTGCAATTCAAACTTCGTGGGTGTTGCAAGTAGGACTGACTTTGACCATTCTTCACATCACTTTCTTATCCAGATACTGCCGCACAAAACGTCTAAGTGCTCGATTTTATCATTATCTCCTGCTGTGACAGTTCTCTTTCTCTCAGAGTTTTTCTTTCTGCTTCTCTGGGGGTTTGATTTCCAGATTATCAAGGACCTCCCTTTCTATTTATGATTTGTACCTGGGCAATACTTAACCTACTTCTCTACAGCAGTTTTTTTTACCGCACAGGGAGCACAAGGCTGGAAGAAATGAGAACATTTCCTTTAAGTGAGAGGCAGTTTTGGTTTTTTCTCTGGGAAGAAAGCAGAGTAGCTACTTTTTATTAAGAGAGTGTCTTAAATTTTATGCTCCAGAAGAGATGGTGAGGTTTGAAAGCCTAACAGCTGTGAGATTCCTTCCTTGTATCTGTGTAATAGAAAACTTTTCATCTTCTGTGAGTGGATAGAAGAAATTATTTCAGAGACTTTTTACCTTAGTGTTGTCCTTGAAATGCAAGGAAAGTAACAGATGGAATCTGTACCTCGAATTCTGTTTAATGTGGGATTACTCTAAAAACAAATGAGAAAGATAAATATTCTTCCACAAAATTTGCAGGGCAGATTTTTCAGTTCAATAACATCTCATGGGATGTAAATCCTTGTATCCTGGAGTATTTTCTCAGCTTGCAGGATTTTAAGTCAAATAAATTTTCATTTCCACCCAGTTTACTTGAATTTTATTAAGTTTCTGACAGGTAAAACGGGATTTAAGAACATTTTAGTATTTATATCTGAGTGCTCAAGCGTTTTATTTTGTAAAAACAAAAAAAAAATCTTTAAAGCATCATTCAGAAGTGAATCAAGAGATTAAAAAGTAAGTTTTACACAAAATATCTTGTGACTGCCGCTTTTCAAGTGGTTTTCTAAATTTAGATTTTCTGTATTCAGATCATCTGATAAGTAATTTTCCTAGTTTCCTAAAAATAGGAGAAGCTATTCTTTTCCTCTGTAAATAGAGCTTCAGTCTCGCCCAAGTAAACATCTGAACATTTTGTCCTTGTCTTTTTTGCTCTTGACTTCTGTAGGGAAATTGTGAAAATCCGCAGCTCACGTCTCCAACAGTTATTTATTATTTGATGTGCAACCTGCTGCTGTAATCTCTTAGAGACTTCCAGACCTTATTTTCATGTGGCCACTTTCACAATTACATGTCATGATAACTTAGGCAAATTATAGATAAGAGCAATGGCCATAGGCACTGTTCAAAAATTCTGATGCTTAACTTTTAGGGGTTTATATACTTAAATTCCTTTATAAATGGCTTGTAATATTTTGTGGTTTTTCATCTGCTAAATAGAGGGGCAATGTTAGTACACCTTCCAGAACTATGCACGTACTGGAACAAAACTGAGATGACGAAATAAGTAAGAAAAATACCTCAAATTTTAATAGGCGTTAGAAAGAAAGGTACTTGCCATGTTTCTCATGATTTCAAAGTCATGAATACTGGAAAAGAACATCTCAGTTGGACAAGAACAATGGCTAAAATTTCCTCTTCTTTCTTAGTGCTGCACAGTTTGTATCAGATAATAAATGTGTAATTTCTTTTGTTACCTTACAAAACTTCTCTAGGGTTCAACTATATTGCCCTAAATTTTTTCTAATAATTTAATGAACATATTGAACTATACATTATACATTTGCTAGAAAAATATTTTCTGGGATATGAATATATTAAAATTAAAATGGCCATGTTTTGTCTCATCATATTCATGAGATGTACTATCCCAGGATGGTGGGAATCTTGCAGCTCCTTAACTGGCTGTAGTTTTTCATTTTTAGTTTTATATAATTCGAGCACAAAGTCAAAGGCAGTAGCGCAAAGCTGTAGTGCTTAAACCAGGTCTTCTAGCTTTCAGTCGTCTGGGATGGCTGAAATTGCTAAAAAGGTAGCTATTTTTGTCTTTAGGAGATTTGTATTAGACTAGACTTTTGGTTGACATAAGCAAATATTCTCAAATTGACCTTCTACAACATAAATTCCCAATTGAGTATGGCTGATGCAGTACTTCCATTTTTATATCAGATTGTGCTATAAAAGCAGTGAACTGAGGTCTTAGCTTCTATGAGCCAGTCTGAAGCAACGAGAAGTATTTCAATAGAGCATTCAAAATCTTATGGATATTTCTATGTAGTTCTAATTGGATACATGCAGACATAATTTCAGCTGAAATCTGCTGAAAAGAACTTTCTTGATACCTTAACTATTAAATTAAATCAGCAATAACACAGTCTTCATGAAAACAGCCAAAATACAGACAAAAAGAAAATTTAATTACATGGATCCAACAGTGAGCAGATCTTCTTTGAAGAAAAGAAAGAGCAAAAGGAAGAAAACCATCATTACCAGCTAAGCTTTACCTGCTTTTCCCAGTAATAAAAACAAACAACAAAAAAAATCAATAGGGAGTAATTGTAACATGTGGAGGAGATAATGTCAAAGCTTTATGGCAAAAAATAGTCACTGATTGGGCTGAAGTTTAGTCATTGTCCTGAAGTTAATTTAAGATGAAAGAAAAAGCTCTTAGGATATGTGACCCAAAGGTTTCTAATAATCTTGTGTGCCCTATAAAGTGTGCTTCATGATACGTCTCAGTCTGATCCTGGTTACATCAGTGTTATGATGGGTGATCAGAATTATGGGGTTTGTGCTTAGGAGAAATTTCCTCAGTTCTAGTACATTGCAATGTACTGAATGCAATTCTTAATTAAAGGTTTTTCTTTTTCATTCTTTTCTGAAATCACAAGCATGAACTACTAATCCTTATGTCCCCTTTGAGATTTTAAATAGAATATTTGACAGAAATGCTAGAAATAAACTGTGGAGGATTTTGGGACAGGAATCCCTAGAATTGTACCATGAAGTTCTCCACAGATTAGCTTTCTGGTAAAAGCATGTAGGGAGACTTCTTGAAGTTAGTCAAGACATTCTAATGTATGCAAGTTAAAACTCTGACCTGGCCACGTACATAAGCATTTTATTACACAGGGATGGTGAAGGGCCTTGAGGGGAAGCCATATGAAGAGTGGCTGAGGTCACTTGGTCTGTTCAGCCTGGAGAAGAGGAGACTGAGGGGAGACCTCATTTCACTCTACAACTTCCTCATGAAGGGAAGAGGAGGGGCAGGTACTGAGGGAATGGCCTGAAGTTGTGTCAGGGCAGGTTTAGGTTGGATATTAGAAAAAGTTTCTTCACCCAGAGGGTGGCTGGGCACTGGAACAGGCTCCCCAGGGAAGTGGTCACAGCACGAGCCCGACAGAGTTCAAGAAGCGTTTAGTTAACGTTCTCAAGGCACATGGTGTGATTCTTGGGGTGTCCTGTGCAGGGCCAGGAGCTGGACTCAATGATCCTGATGGGTCCTTTCCAACTCAACATATTCTATGATTCTGTGACTCTAGTCCTGTATAAACTCTTGAGATAATTAGGCCATGAATAAAATCATACTTGGGTAACTTATGCATTTTTCTATCACATTAAGTAGATGGACTGCACAGAGATCAAAAAAATAATTTAAGGATGCCAGAACCCCAGTTTCTCAGACAGTGCACCATGCCTTTGCTGGACACACATCAGCTTGCTGAATGGAAAGCTGGATTATTTAGCCAATACTCAAGTGTTAAAGACAGGGATTCCTTTCAAAATTCTCTACACTTATGGACCATTTACATGGGCTTGCAGGAATAAACCTCACCCTCATCTTGAACACCAAATTGGAAGGAAGTAGAAATTTCCAGTTTTAATCCAGCAGTCTGATTTTTAATGCATTTGTAAAGCTTGGGGAAAATAA
The DNA here is from genome assembly GCA_013397865.1 of Struthidea cinerea. Taxonomy (NCBI): domain Eukaryota; kingdom Metazoa; phylum Chordata; class Aves; order Passeriformes; family Corcoracidae; genus Struthidea; species Struthidea cinerea. The sequence continues at coordinate 317,252 of VZTI01001217.1, read as the reverse complement.
AATATATTTATCTTCTCCTTCAAACCATGGGTTTTTCTAGTGTAAAGGCATTTTTAAAGAGTGTCTACTTCCTTGCCCAATTGGCTAGAAATTGACTGGTTCCTCCCAGCAGTTTCTCCCACAAGGTCTTCACACTAAGGAGTGATTCCGTGGTTTCAAATAGGAGGAGTTCCTTTGGGTGCACAGGAAATGTAGGAAGTATGTGAGTTCCCTGATGTGGTCTCAGTAGTAGTATTTTGCTCATATTTGACAAATTTATTTTATGCCAAGGAATGACAGGATCTGGACCTAAGCATGGTGTATGGACTTATTCTGGGAGTTTAGGTACATTCAATATAACTTTGGAAGAACACCCCTACTTTATTACCAGACAATGTATGCCAGTTACTTAGGTAAGAAATCTCTTATAAATACAAGTAGAGAAATCCTATCTGAACATGTCTGATCCTTCTAAAGGTGACCAGCTGTTTAATTAGTTTGTCTGATTTTTTGTATCAGAAAAAAAAGATTTATGTTCGTATAGTTGACAAAGCCAAGGATTTTGATTGTAAAAACAGGTCAAATACATAAAGCAGTCTGCAAATGCCGTGTTTCCTGGCTTTTACCCAAAGAAGTTCTCTCCTCAATTATTTATATTTGCAAGTTCACCATTGCAAAATCTGTCTTCTAGATGAAATAATATTCCTCCTAGACTTTCTGAAGGGGGAAAACAAGTGTTCAAGTAATGAAGCTGTTAAGAATATTGCTTTTTGGGGGTTTTGCATGTATGCAAAAACATGCATTTAGAGAAAGCTGAAGCTGTCAGAAGATGTTACAAAATGCAGTAATGTAACATGTCCTGAAGCTACTAGGCTCAATCAAAGCTCAGAAAGGCACTTTTCTGATGCGTTGTACTCTACGTATGCTTACGCTGGAGTGAAGCTGTCCTAGTCAGTCAGGGAGACAGCGTGCTATAATTAATGACTCCTCTGTAGCCGTTTCCCCAGTTATGTCATTCAGTGTGATCGGACTGACTTATATGATTTACGTATGAACCAGTTATTTCTAAACTTTGAAATCTATGCAAATTTCTCTGCTGCGATTACTATAGGGCCAATCACAACGTGTTTTAAAAGACAAAAAAGAAAAAAATCAAGCTGTACCTATCCACAAATGTTACTTACAGAAAAAACATTGAAACTCCTGAGCTGAGGAACAGGTCTCCTCAGGAAATGCAGGTTTTAAGATTTTGAATACCTCTGAATGGAATTAATGCTTTTTGGCTGGTCTGCAGGAAAGTACTTAGGTGTGAGAGACTCTGAATTTTATTTTTTTTAAGATGGAAATGAGAAAAGGGCTTTGAAAATGCATTTCATGCATTTTAAAATGCAGCAGCAAGAAGGTGGTTGAAAATCAACTTTCTGTGATAATCTCCAGATTTCATGAGTTCATAGCTTTCTGAAATACTCACACTCTAAGCTGGATATTTTTTTATATTCGTGTTCTTACCAAGATTTCAGAATCTTAGAGCAAAATTTGATTTTTTTTTGCATGAAAGATAATTCAGCTGTTTTTGTGAGGGAAGAAAAAGACCTAACTGTATTCTTTGAAAATAAAGGTACAGAAAAAAAGACTGAAGCTGAGAACTGAAACCTGGCTGCTCACTGAAGACTGGGTTCAGAAAGGCACTTAACTGCTGTAATACAGCATTTAACTTTTAGCCTTCAGACTTCTAAAGTAGCTGTGCTACTGGTAATATTTCCCTGAGCCACAGTTTGGATACCTAAAGGTACATCAGTACTGTTAAGTGACAGGTGAATATGGAGCAGGATTGAGAATGGGACTGATCCCTTGCTTGGGTCACAGCTTAATTGTTAGCCCTCTTCACAAATGTGTTTTGGACCTCTCCACCTCTCTCTCCATTCAATGCACTTTTGGCAGGATAGACACTGCCTCCAGAGACCTGCATGAAGATCCCTGTTTTCTTGTGGTCCCCTCCCTTCTTTCAATGCTAAGCAGAGTATGGTCTAAGCACTATGAAACCTCCGGTCTCACTTCAAAACACACAACATTATATTTAGCTTCCTTTTACTCCCATTGCCTGCGCAACTGAATCCTATTATTCCGAACACTTTGAGCTGAAAAAAACCACTCAAAATAATAATCATGTATTTTACTCACTCAGGCACTAAGCGGAACCCAGAGGAGATGTAGTGCCAACACAGTGAGGTAGTATGGGATGTGGCCAGCTTGGAGCAGAAGGTGCGAGCAGTAAGCAAAGTGAATGTAAGCCAGCAGGCACAGCAATTCATCTATGCTTCTATTTTATGTCACCAGTGTAGCATATTCTGAAACCAAGTTCTGCAACATCCAGCTTGATCAGCAAGGATCTGCTTGTATTAGTCTTTGTCAGAAGATGATGTAGATAAGTCAGATGCTGATATAAACAATGACAGAGGCTTCTGTAGAAACCTTCTCCATCTGCTTTTTGCTTGGACTCACCTCTTGGCTTCTTCTCTTAAAAAAGCATATTAGTTCACTCCTAACATAAGCAGAGCACCTTTCTTTCTTGTAAAATGCTGTTAATGATGCCACCATTTTGTATGGGAAATATTAAGACATTCAGACAAGATATGAGACACCTGGGTCCTGCTCATTCTTTTTGAGTAGTCGGAAGTTATCCCGACTACTTCACAGTGGGCTGTGATGGGAAGTACTCTGTTAAAGCAGTTCTGTAATGTGACAAGAATTCAAGATTCTCACCGCCTATGTAAATAGATACTCTAACCAGCCTTTAGGGTTCTGTCCTAGCAGATCTGAGACATGATCTGGATCTCTGGCAGAGTAAGGCATGATAGCTAGTTTCCTCTCAGACTGCACTTGTTATAAAATAAGGGTCACATAAATACTGATTTTTCTTTTTAATATAAAGACAATATAAGAAAGGTAATATATAATATAAATACAGGAACTGTCTTCTATCTTTTAGATATGTTTTCAAGAATTATATTGACAGGAAGTTTCTGTGTAAGATCAAGATCTTATAGGTGTATGTCAGCGCAAGTACCAAAGTGGATTTGGGAAGGTGTGGATGGGAGAACATGCGTATTCCAACTGAATTTAGGGGCCATCTAGGTGCTGATGACTTGGCGTTGATGAGACTACTGGTACTGGGAAGAAGCATAACTTTAATCATGAAAGGAACCTAGCTGATAAAAATCTCAGTACTCACAGATATAAATCATCTATGGCTTTAAGCAGCAATTTCAATGTAAATTTGAAGACTCTGTTGTTGACTGTAAATACAAGTATTCTGCTTACTTCCTTCTTTGGTGCTAGTCTTTTTGTAAAAATTGACCTGTTCTAGGTTTGGAGGTATACAGCAGCTGGATAAGTGACTCTAAAAAGTAGTTCTGAGCAGTGAAAATAGTAAAACACACCTTCTTTTGAATCTGGATTTTCTGCTGTTCAATAAGGTGAAAGTTTCCCCTTGTGCTTTTTCTAACCAGTGGGTCATTCATAGCATCATTTTCAATGTGGATTCTTTGATATCTGTGAGGAACTGACCTCATGTTTCACCTTTTTCCTCAATAAAGGCCTCAATAATAGAGCCTCTCTCTTTTCCCTCAGTTGTCTATTTAAAAAGGAAAAAAATGTAGGATCTTAATGTACTGAGAGCTGAAGTCCTCAGTCAAATTTGATTGAAAGTGGCTGATGGTTCAAAAGCTATTGGAAAAGGATGGATACATATACCTTCACACATACCATCAGTGTTGTGCTAGTAAAGTGCATTTCCCTAAGAAACGAAGGCAAAAATCCCTTCTGAGCATATTCAGAAGCATGTGCTATATCTCAGAACAGAACTATTTTCATGTAAAAATGTCCTGTATAAAGAGTATGTTATCTAAAAATCAATGATTTAACATCAAAAAGGGAGAAACAAGTCCCACAGAAAAAGAAAAGAAATACAATTTTAGTACAATCCTGATAATACAAATGACATCAATCAGTTCAGCCTGTACCACTATAGTGCAGTTAGATCCATGCTTTCAGCACAAGTTACCATGATTATGGAAAAACAGTTTAATCCCTTCAAATTCATATCAGTAGTGTTGCATTTATTCATAAACCAACGGGTTGAGTGAAAGGAGTGCCATTGCTTTGCAATCTCCTGTCCAGGAATTTTGAAATCACTGAGGAACCTGCAGCCCTTTGTCATTGCTCTAGATTGTCACTCCAGCATGAGAAACTTGTGCTCCACTGCACCGTGACAAGATGCTAATGTGAGTAGTACCTAGTGTGCACTTTTAATCCAAGTTAGAAACTTTGGCAGGAAAATGTATATTTTACTAGTACATATGACTTTTAAAGTCTGAGATTAGATTATTAAATACAGAAGTTCACCGTGTGCAGACATGTGCCATACTGATATGTAAATTGAAATGCATCAGATTGTTGCCTATAATGCTTTTTGTCACTCGAGATGTTAAAAGCATACAAAAAAAAAACCAAAAAAACCCTGTCTGATCTCTTTATGAATTTGTCTGAGAAGACAGAAGGATATTTTTGTCTGAAAACAGAATTATATCCCTTTGTCATGGTGCAGTTCTGAATAAATTTATAGAAACCATCAAGATTATCCTGGATTTACTGTGCTTTGATAAAGAGCAGATTTTAATCCAGTGCCGGTGTGACTGACAGTTCTAGCTTACATAGGAAGAGTGAGGAGTCTCCTCAGGATCCTCCATGTTAGGATCAGTCAGTTACTATCCAGCTGATTCCCTGAATGTTTTTCCTTCGCTTTCCAGCAGATTTTCTGTGGGAGGGCTGGGGAGGCAAGCACTACTGTCAGTAAGGGAGTGTTGATTTGTGCATTCCTGAAAGTCGCTGCTGTGCTAAATGAAGGTAATTGGCAGGAATCGATTAGTCTTTTAGGAGGGTGTTATTAAGGGTTGAGCTCTTTTCACAAATTGCCCCTTCTGCACTTATTACTTGAGAGGCATAATCTCAGCCATCCCGAAATTCACAGAACAGGAGATTGATTTCCTCCTTTTTCTTTTTCTTTCCCTGCCTTAAACTCTGCAGGTCAGTCCCACCCCAGGGTGCATCCGGGCGTTAATGAAGATGTTGTACTGCCCTTACTGCAGAGGACTTCCCACTGTGAAACCTTGCAACAACTATTGCCTCAATGTAATGAAGGGCTGCCTAGCAAATCAGGCTGATTTGGATACTGAGTGGAATCTGTTCATAGGTAAGAAGACTTTAAATATTAGTGAAAGGAAACTCTGGTAATAGCAAATCTCTGCAGAGTTCTGTGAGGTTAGGAGACGCTGTTGGTCAATATTTGGAATGAAGCACCTGCAGATGCAGCTCACTTTCTAATAGAACTTAATGGCTTGCAGTAATAAATGACTGCTCGCCCTGCCCTAAGCCAGTCACGTTTCACATTTCATATTTCCAAAGGAATGGTGTGGTGTTACAGCTCCTGAGCTCAATTATTACATGCTATGTGAAATGTTGAGAAAGATTTGGTTGAGGATTTGATAACAAGCTTAACGTGGCAGAAATAGTATGTATTACAACTGAAAACTAGGCTCTTGCAAGCTGAGAAGATAATAACATTGTATAACATCCCGTCAACATAAATCACAACAGCTGCTGTTCTTTACTCCGGTAGTATATAGGCAAGAACCTTCAAAAGTTACATACATGAGAAATTATTAATTCCTCATTCTTGCTTAAAATATGCTAATTTCTCCCAGTGTACTGAAGAGAAAGTACAAAACATGCAACCCAATGTTAGAATGGAGCATAGAATATGTATTTAAGAAAAACTGCTCCTATGGTTTTATTCACATAATTCTTCACTCAAATAAACTAAGAATAAAACAAAAAAGAAATCTCCCTTAAAGAGTCATTCAGCTATCCTGTAGCAAAACAAAGCAAATCAAAAATCCAGCCAACAAAAAAAAAAAGCCCAAAACCCACAACCAAAAAAACCCAAAAACCTCCCAGAAGAGTAACATATAACAAGAAATATTAGTTTTAGGTTGCTTTTGGTGATAGGATAGGATGACAATTAGACAAGGCTGATGACAATACGGAAGGAATGGAAACAGCTAGTTACCCTAGACACTAATGAGTGTCATAGTCTAGACTGGGTTTCAGAAAAATAAATGCAGCTGGAAAAAATGGGATAAAACTTCCTTTATTGCAGCCAAAGAAAGGAAATTTGTTTTCTATTTTTGGAATGATAAAACATAAGCAATCTCATTCTGCTTAATTTCAAACCCCACTGACCAATGTGACTTTGAAAATTTGACTCTGACTCATTCATGGATTTTTGCTTTACTCAGCAGTGCAAGATGGATAGGGAGAAGAAAACAGGATGAAAAATGAACCAGAGTATGAAAAGTGAAAACGAGCATTGAGCATGCTATAAAAATAGCATGCAAACAACAATATTAAATGATGCAGATACACTTGCCTTCCCAGTGTCTTGTGCTGGTTAAAGGCGCTGACATCAGAAACAGTGCTGTATGGAGGGATACCTGTGGGATTACTGGAGTGAAAAGGAGAATATGGTCATCATCAGAAAGCTAAGTAGGAGCTGATGGGAAAACAATGCTAACCTGTAAAGACATTGCATAAGCTATTTTCTCTGTCACTGAAAAATAAGCAAGTGCTGAAATGTCACTAATTCTGATTTTTAAAATAAGTAGGCTTTTAGGAAAAAAAACCTCAAACGTTTGAACTGAAGTAAATAACAGAGTTCTTATTAAGGCAAGCACTTATTTAAATCAAAAGCTGGAAGTTAAGGTTTGAGGTGTTAAGAGAAGATTTCCTTTTCTGTTGCTTTAAATTCAGTGAGAGTGCTGGGCATGGTGAGATGTGTTGGAAAGTGTAGAAATGCTTACAGATTCAGACTTTCAGAGTCTTTGCTGCAAAGCCCTTGTCTTCATCAATGTCTCTCTGGTTTTGATTGTTCTTGCTCTCAGAAAATAAAAACAGCATGAAAGCTTATATGTTATGTTAAAACATAGTGCTAATGTATTAAATACCATGTCAGGCAGGCTACCATGCAATTATCCCTACAGGTCAGTGATGACAAGGCAGTATACAGTACAAATACATCAAATCATATTTCCTCTTTCTTTTAACTATACAGCTTCCCCTCTGTAACTTTATGGGGAAGAAAACAGGAGATGCAGAGATTTTCATGTGTTTGGAAAAGGTATTCTGTTTTATCCCATTTTTCAGGCCTCTGACAGCTTTGCTGAAGATGAGGGTCCTTCCTTTATGAAAGATTGAAATGAGGCAAGTTGTCTCCGTCTCTGACAGCTGTCAGAGGCTTTCTAATAACACATGCAATTCCCTTAGTGGTAAACACAACAAAACTTCTATGCACTGAATTAAAACGAACAGCAGCATTTTACAGCACCGCTGAGCTATGAAAGATTGGAAATTATGCATGAGCAGTTTTATCCCTGTTCCAATACTAGGAACCATGCACTAGCGAAAAAAAAAGATAATTTTGTGCATTAACAGCCTCTGCCTAGGCAGAAATCCCAAATGTTAGTGCATATTCATACACAAGATAGTTTTGCTTCGTTCATAATCTGTGCATCACAAGTTTGTTTTGACAGAAATTGGTGGTAGGAGAAAACTCTCAGATGTGTTTGTCAGTAACTGAGTAAATCCTGTAGTTTGGACTTCATGTCATGATATTGCTCTGTAGTTACGGCCGTGGTCCAGCAACAGCCAAGATCTGCACATGAAGAGGAGCAGAAGAAAGTAAATGGGCTGTTTGACAACAGGATGTGTTGCATGTTTCACCTAGTTTATAAATATAGAAGTCAGGACTGAAATCACATATATATAGCACTAATAAATCTTGCCTCTACTTTCAAAGCTAGGGAGACTGGGACAACTTCCCCTAAACATCTGGTGCTTTCCAAGATTTTATAGACTGTGAAAATTGGTAAGAGGTTAAACAGCTGCAGCAGCATGACACATGGCTTATTACATATTTCCTGGTTTTGTCACCTTAAGGTCTGTGTCTTTTTTGTGTAACATTTCATTATAGGCTTTTTGTATTTTGTTGCCTATGTTAATGCGTGATGAAAGCCAAATGTAGCACATCTCATTCTAGAAGATCATCTGCAACTCAGAATTTTGCCTGAGAAAGGAAGAGTCTTTAATATCATCTTATAATTATAAAACTGTAATGAAAAAATGCTCCTTCCAGGTATCTATATAAAATATTTAAAAGGTATTTAAGAGTAAACCCACCACAGTGACTTTGAAAATGTGTATTTTGCAAAGCTTGCTTCTGATGTTTTGCCTGTTAGTTACCCATCATAATCTCCTTTGCACCCATCTCAAGCAAAGTTAGCAAATGCAAGATAAAAAGCATGAGCAGAGGAACTGTACTGCTGAGGAAGGAGATTGCCTCAGGGAGGAGCTGACTGATTCTGTGGAGTGGGGAAAAGGGGATTTTCTCTGTTTCATGGCCCAACAGATATAGTCAAAATTATGCTCCTCTCCATGGAGTTATACCAATTAACAGCAATAAGAATCAGGGATCCCACTGTTCATTCTCTCACAGAAACACAGAAAAGATGGATAAAATTATTCCCACTTACAAAAATTTAAGGTTCCTATATCTTAGGGAATGACATTCAATTTTAGCAATACTGTTTCTCCTCTTTCTCTTACTAACCTGTATTTAAGTCCCTGTTCCTATCTTGAGATTCTTTGACTTTCCCTAACCTTAGCTTTCCCTTTAATTGGTCATTTTTTTCCCTTCAACTGGTCTTTTTCTCAAGCAAGAATGTCAGTTCAAAAATGAGCCCACCTCAGTGGACACTACACTTTCTCTTGGTATCCTCAATCAGCTTCAGAATCAACAGCCGTAAAAAGATTCTTTCCATGGAAGCAAGTGCATCTCGTTCTGACAGCTGCCTTAATCACATGTTCAGGATGGCAAAGTGGCCATAACCCATTTGTTTTTTGGAGGATTTCTTTCACAATTAGCATTAGAGTTAAGTTTCTTCTGTCTTGAGGCAAAAACATAGATGATACTAAACCTGAAAGTCTAGCAAGATTGTAAGCCAAATATGACAATCCTTACATAAGTAATTCAGCACAACAGAAGAGTACAAATCCAGGTAGTTGTTTTAATCATAGCAATTACTGTATCTGAGCCTTTTTTTTTGTGGAAATCTAAAGTAATTGATGAATTCTTTGTTGCTCTAGTTAGTGACAAAGTGTGATGCCTGTGCAGTAGTGTATCAAATGCAATCTGTGGAGGTTTGACACTGCATGGCTATTTATAGTAGCAGAAATTACAAGTACTTTTTTTCCTACAAATTATTGACTGATAAATCAGACTCACCTCGACCTTACCCCCATGTTTTAGTAGGCAGGAGATTGTGGAAAACACTTCAGGAGTTGTGCAGTAACAGATTGCATCCCTGTCTATGAAAAGGAGCCAAGAGTTCATGTCCACAGCCATCCTTCTGCTTGGAGTGGAGAGCAAGTGGCTATGCTATGAGTGTATTCGATATTTGAAAAGCTCTGTAGTGTAGTAAGGCAGATCAGCAGGCAGTGTGTTCACACTGCAGGATTCAAGGCCTGCAAAGCTGAGAGCCAGACACCTCTTACTGCCACCATCCTGCCAGGCTTCACTAGAGGAGAAAATCATACCTGCAAGGCTTCAGCAAAAGCTTCTCCTTCCAGTGTTAAAATTATTTCACTTTTTGTCATTACAACGGCTCTGCATTACTAATTAACTTTCTTCTTGTTGTGCTTTAAGAATCCCTTTTTTCTTCCCATCAGTATGTCTCAGACACTTACCTTAGGAGTTCTCCTGAGGCAGAGTATACCATGCAGTCTCACTGAGAGCAACTAGATCATTTTCAGAAAAACTACCCAACAAAACCTTAATTACTTACTCCTAGTGAAAGTTTTAGTGATGAAAACGTGCAATCAGTTTTTATTTACTGCTTACAAAAGTCCTCAGTTTTCTGTGCTTTCTCTGTTCCATGTGCAAGCACAAGGATAAATATTTTCCTTTTAATGCTTCAAGAGACCACCTTAATGTGACTTCTTAATGGCTTAGTACAAGAATAACTGTGTCTTCAAGATTCACTTTGGTTCATAGAAAAATCAGTCTATAATTGTAATAGTAATCCTTTACTGTTTTCTTGTGATTTTTAGGAGGTCTCAGAGCAACCTTCTCTTCTCCAGGCTGAACAGCTCCAACTTACTCAGCCTCTCCTTGTAGGGAAGGTGCTGTAGTGTTCTTATGACCTTTGTGGCCCTCTGGATTTTCTCCAACCATTCCATGTCCTTATGCTGGGGACACCAGAGCTGGATACAGCACTCCAGGTGGGATCTCAGAAGAGCAGAGTGAAGGGGCAGAATCACCTCCCTGGCCCTGCTGGCCATGCTGCTTTTAATGCTGCCCAGGGCTGCCCTTCCTGGCTGTGAGCACACACTGCTGGCTCATGCTGAGTTTTTCATCAGCCAGCACACCCAAGGCCTTCTCTGCAGGGCTGCTCTCAATCGCCTCTCCACTCAGCCTGTAGGTGTGTCTGGGACTGCCACGATCCAGGCGCAGAACTTGGCACTTGTCCTTTCTGAATTTCATGAAGTTCACACAGATCCACCTCTCAAGCTTGTCAATGCCCCTCTGAACCCCTGGATGGCACACTCCTTCCCTCCAGCATGCTGGCCACACCACACTGGTGAGAGCTTGGCATTGTCACACACACAAGCGTGGTGTCATTAGCAAACTTGCTGGGGGTGCACTCAATCCCACTGTCCCTGTCACCAACAAAGAAATGGAACAGTATCGGCCCCAGTAGTGACCCCTGAGGGACACCACTCATCACTGGGCTCTGCGTGGACAATGAGGTATTGACCACAACTCTGAGTGCGGCCATCCAGCCAGTTCTTTTTCCACCGAGTGGCCCATCCATCAGATCCATGTCTCTCCAATTTGGAGACAAGGATGTCATGCAGGACAGTGTCAAACCCTTTGCATGGGTCCAGGTAGACTATGTCAGTTGCTCTGCTATATCTACCAATGCTGTAGCCTCATCATAGAAGGCTGCCAATTCAGGCATGATTTCCCCTTCATAAAGCAATACTGAATGTCACCAGTTACCTCTTTGTTTTCCATGTGTTTTAGCATAGTTTCCTGGAGAATCTGCTCCATCTTTCCCTTTATTTATCTTTGCCTAATACAGAGCAAAGGCTGGCAGTCTGTCATAACACTCAGTAGGCAAAAGCCTTGCTCTGGTTTAATCATGGTAAATAAGAGCTAAATTAGGGGTTTTAGCAACCTTAGTTACCTGAAACTTGAATATCTTCTCTCTACCACCCTCCTCCTTAATCATTATATGAAAGTATGCTGTGCTGTTTTTTATATGTTAGCCTTTCACAAAGACTCTGTGAGAAAAAATAAGCTCTATTATTTCCTCCATGGAGAAGCACTCTGAAAGATTCCTGCAGCCCTGGGGTGCCATTACTCCAAATTCAGAGTTTCTGGTAGAAATTAATCAATTTTAGTTTGATGAGCATTGAATGGACATTGTATACAAATACTAAAATTCCATAATTTGCATCTTGTGCTGATATGAAAACTGATAGCATTCATAGTCAAGGCAGCCTAAAACTTAAACCCTGAATAGAAAGCCTTATTTTCAGTAATTGTATGCTTAGAAAGGATTTAAAATGTTAGGCTAAAATCATCTTTTCTTGCTTTCTTCCTGAGCCAAAGTTATCATGATGCCTCAAGTGAATCCGTCTTTGCCAACCATCAGAATGAAAATAGGGAAAATTTTCTTAACCTAATGCTTTTCATCTCTTCTACTTATTTCATAAAACAACTTTAGTGCCTCCAGAGTTTGAAGAAGTAATAGTTTCTTTAAGTCTCTTGTCTGTGGACTATAGTAGCTATTATTATACACCAATATTCCCTTAGTTGAAGTGTTAGTTTGGTGGATGGCTCTAAGGATGTGGAGGCACATTGTGATTATATATGAAAAAATGGAATCCCTAGTTCAGAATTATTTTTCCCTACTTTAGCTTATTTTTACAAAAGGAAAGGAAAATTAGTAGAGTACTCTGATGTGTGAGACAACTGCAAATCTGGTTGCTCAGAGATTGAGAACAAGATTTGCAGATGTAAATCTAATGTTGTTTATGAAAACACCTTTTGTGTGCCTCAGGCCCATTAGTCTCCATAATGCATAGGTAGCAAGGTGAAGGAATTTGCAGTGCTGTTAAAAACACAGACTTAGCATCTGTTGCAGTGCTAGGTTTGGTCGAGCAAGCTGCAGCCTTCCCAGAGAGCACAGCTGGGCTGCTTAGGGCAGGGCACCCATTCTGCCCTCCCGGAGTCCTTTTGGACAGCCCTGAGCTCCTGCTCCGGCCAGCTGGGCTCTGCAACACAGTGACAGCAAAGGAGGCAGAGAAGGGACCCTCATGGTGGCTTCCGAAGATTTTTAATGTTACATTTTGTCCAGGTGGTTTCCTGAAGCAGAGGCACCTCCTGATCTGGGTGCAGGGGGGTTTTCTCAGGGCCTCAGGGGCAATACATGGGCAGAGTTAGGGTACAGGAACCCATAGGGAGGACCTGAGGGAGCAGCCAGGGCTGGGGGCAAGGGAAAGGGGGGGAACAGTGTGGAATAAGAAAAGCAGTGGGTAAATAGACCACCACAACCATCTGTTAACAATTATGTCAGGTCAGGTTAAAGATATGTAATTGTACAAATGAAAAGTGAACTCGACAATGTCTAATTAAAAGATTACAGTATTACAATTTTTTAATTCTTTGATAAGGAGTAACCTCCATGATCCCATATTTTTCTCTTGTTTTCCAGAAATAGTAGACTCACTGCCTACAGTTTAAATACAATACCAAGATCCAATGTCTTAGAGTATATAGGAGGACCCCTGAAATAAAGGGGACATCACCGTTCAGTAAGGTAATGTGTAGAAGAGGGGAACTGTATTTGTTATTTCCCACTGCTTTTCTTACCTCAGAAGTATAAAGGATATAATTCCTGGGCATGTAATTCCTCAGATGGAAATGAATTCAGCCTGAGAGAAGCTCTCTGAAGTTGTGGGACTGCCAGCAAAAAGCAAATAGCATGAGCACTTGCCTGCTCCCCCTGGGGCAATATAGATTCTTACAAGCAACTCACAGCATCCATTGCCCTGTACATTTGCTTTAGGATGTGTCACTGAAGAAGGAGATTCCCTCCTGTAGGACTATGGGGATTGTGCTCCTGTTACAGGATCAAAAGAGCTGGGACTCATCTGGCCTGATCTTGCCAGCGACACCATTGACAACTTGTTACTTGGGGGTGCATCCTGGAAGGGTGCTAATGGCTTCACTCAGAGTGACTCTTGAAGACTGCAGCTCCTAAAGAGGGACTGTGGATTTCTGAAAATGCGAATGTTTAGCTGAATGATAGCAGAGGACCGTGAGCTTTGACGTGTCTTGTGGAAATCACATATGGTGATTAAGTATGCCATTCTTTTTAAGGCTCAAAAGGTATTAGTGCATGTGAAACACATCACCCGTCATCATGTCATATGACAGCTACAAATATAGGCTCAAATGCAGCCATTCTAGAGTTCTGCCTTTGGCACGTGAACACAGTTCTCTTGATCTGTATTATTTCTCCATTTGCAGGAAAAAGCTTCTCAAAACTTGAAGTGATATGAGAGTTACATAGTCAGCATTTTCAGCAGGCCCTATGTTGACTGCAGCACTTAGATGTTACAGCTTCTTTTGGAAATAGCAAGACTGATCAGCATTGTCAAAAAGTTTAAAAGATTTTATAATGAAACCTTTGGACCCAAATGATGATTTTTTAGTTCCATTTTCATTCCTCATCTCCAACTCCTTCATATTATTTCACATCAAAGGGAATGTCTGTCTAGTACACATGAGCACAGTTTGGAAGTTGCAGAGAGTAGCAAATTTCTCTCTGTTTATATTCAGGGGAAGTGCTGGGGAAGCTGTTTTGCCACTGCCATTAAAATGGTATGAATTAACCCAGGGATGTTACATAAGAGATCTCTAGAAACAGGAAATATGTTCATTATTTATTGCTGAAATACTGTGGGGTTCTGGGATCATTATTTTGTACTTTTCCAAGTCCATAGCTATACCTTCTCAAAGGACTTCTTGCTTCCAGGAGAGCAGTAAACAGTGCTGCTATTTCTGTCCTAGGTTACCATGTGTATTAGCACCTCAAAAGAGTTTTCTCTTCAGTGGAGGATTTAATGTCTCAATTAATTGCATTTACGTAGGGCTGAGTCCCTGTTTACCTGTTGGGATATCCCTCAGGCGCTTCATTGTGCTGATCTCCCTGTTTCACAGGCAAAGGACCAGCTGGAAAATATTGTGCCTCGTACCTGATCTGGTTTCCCTTCCGGTTTGGGAGATTTGGGGCAGGAGGTTTGTCTGGTAGATGACTGTGAATGAAGCACACACCGAGACTAGGGAACTTGGTCATACTTTTATAGTTCAGTTACCTGAAAGAGCTACTTCCATGCAGTTGTGCTTTGTTTTTTAAGGATTACAAATCCAAATAAAGAACATGTGAGTTTTATTTTACAATCCTAAGTAGGTGGGATTAAATATCATTTTAACTGGTTCGTACTTACTACTTTGGCTGTGCTGAATTGAGGCAATGCTGTATTACACTAGGAAGGGTGAAAATGATATTATTTCTAAAAACATATCTTCAGTTAAATCATCATTTGATTTGTTCAGTATTGATAAACTTGAGATAATCTGAATTCTAAGTTTGGCAAACACCCCTATTTTTAAGGGAAAAAGTAGTTGTGCAATAATTAGAATGTTGCCCAGAGCAGTAGTGACAGTTTTATCTCAACTTTAGTTGAAATAAAATTTGTGTCTCTGTCCATTTTTCTGCATTTTGTTTCTGCATATATTCCACTGTGTTTAAAACCATATATCTGAGGAAAGTATTTGTTGCACCATGACACCTTTTTATGCATCTGAGGTATTTTGGAGTCTGCATCCATTTTAAAAAACTGCATAAATAAGAAACAGTTTTCAGACGCTGAAAACAAACTTGAAACTATGTAATATCTTGAATGATGTGTTTTTTTCTGATAAATTGATTTACTATTTCAGATTCTCTAAAACTTCATGCTAGAAACAAATGTCAAATTATGTTCTCCATTATTCAGGCAAACGTAATGGAGAGATAAATGTAACTCAGAGCAAAGTTGTTCTACAAGTACCTATCAAAACACTTGGTTACATCTGAAAATACTTTGCTGACTTTATTATACAATATCAATAAAAGGTGATCCCTTACCACAATGATGTCAAAGCAAAACTGACATCAATTTGCTTTGTATTATAATTTTGAGCCATTGCTTGATGAGGGCTATTCTGTTTATGATAATATCTTTGGTAGCATATTATCTATTTAGAATCACAGATTTCTTTTAGAAATACAGAAACAAAGTAGTGTTGGCAACCAGCCTTAATTTCTCCTTACAAATAAACCCTAATGCTGCAAATGAACAATACGCACACACACACAAAAAGTGATTTTTGATTGTAACTACTCTGCCAGATTCCATTAATGAGAAATTTGGGGTTTTTTTAGTATCAGTTCCTTATGCTTTTTTAGTTCTTAAATTTCAGAGGAAGTTTCAATTTTGCATTTCTTACAGATTAAAAATCAACCCAAAACTAAGTAAAAGAATTCAAATATGTAGACACTCATAGTCTAAATCATTGAATTTTCTTTACTTTTTGACTGCTTATTCAGGTCTTTTTGGAGCTATGCAAATACTATCCTATGCTGCCAAAAGCTCCAAACATTATTAGTAATGTGGCAAAACCTGCTCAAATGTATAATCTTGTATGAATATTACATATTATAGTATATATGCATCATATATATATTAATATGTTCCTTAATGTAAACAAAATGTTCTTTTTTTTTTTCTAATGAAGCCACACAGATATACAAAGGCATACACTTAGTCAATTTACTTGTTTTGGAAAGACTTTTTAAAGATAAGCTAATAGAAGAAGGTGAAGAGTGTTTGGCTGAGCTATAAATTTCTCATAACTTGGCAAAGAGACTGTGATAAAAATCCCTAGCCGGTAGCCCGTATCAGTGCCAGATTTAGTGGAGCAAAAACTTAAAACCATTAGAGAGATTAGAATTTTAGTAAAACAAAATATTCAGGAAGTAATTATTTCTTTCTGGTAAGGGTCCTATGGATTCCTTTCTTGTAATATGTCTTCCTGTAAAGAAAGCTTTTTCAGAAGCAGGAAATACTAGGAGAAATGTAGATTTTTTTCCCCCCTCCATTTCCTCTGCCTTATCAACAGAAGATCTTACCATTTCTATAGTCAAGAGAACTAGTTTGATGCAGAGTGCTGTGACAGAGCTGGTATGGCCAAAATTCATTGAGCATTTCTGCAAGAGTGGAATCTAAAAGCGTTCTGATGCATTTGGGAAATTTTGATGTGTTTAGAAGGTAATATGAAAAACTCTGCTCTTATATTTCTTATTTCTCTGTGTTACTCAGTGTCACCTGCTCTGTAATATAACATTCAACATCCCTTAATGTCATTTATATTGCAAGTTAACCTATGGGAGTTTAAACTCCCATAACATGTATTTTTCATTTAGCCACCAGAACTTTCCATGTCAGTAGGAACTCACTTTCATAATATCAGATTTCAATTTGCAGCAGCAAAGAGCCTTTTCATCTGTCTTGTCTTGTTAACTCGTGAAATACATGTAACTATGAAGGAGAAAATAGCAGCTTGAAAAATAAAGAACGCATTTTTGGTTCTGCTGGATATTTGTTGCTGACCTCAGAAGAGAGTCCAATTTTTTAACTAAGCAATGCATCTCACTGTAATGTTATAAAATGAGATGAAGGTCAGTCTTCGCTCTCAGTGTACAGGTTAGAACAGCATCTTGCACTTAATTCATCGGTAGAATAAGATGAAAACCATCACTAAAACAAGTGATGGACCGTGGAGAATGGACAGTGCCAAAAAGACAAGCAGTTATCCTGAGCATGAGACAATAAAACATAGAGCACTCACAAGTTTCTAACTTGGATTTCTTAGAGGAAATGATACAAAAGGTCTTCCAGTAGATTTAGCTCTTTTAGTAAAACATGTAGGATCAGACGCACCGGCCTTTAGTTATGCTTCAGCTTCCTTATTTTTATATATTGGTGAAAAGAAGCAAATAAACAGGATATAGGCTATCTCTACTGTGCAAACAGGAGTGACAGTTCTGGCCACACATAGCTATAGTTTGTGATTTGTGTTTCATTTGTTCACTCAAAAGAAGCAGTGTCCTAGTTTGGACAAATTTGGAGGAGAATATCCTCTGATAGAAGTCAGGTTGCAACCACTCCTCCCCCCCCATCTTTGGGAAAAAAAATTTTCCTCAAAGGAAAGTGAAAGAGATAAAAGCTATTTATTTAACAAACACACAGGAGGGGAATAATAATGCTAAATAATGAAATTTCTCACTGTGGAGAGGAAACCTGGGAAGATTTCAGAGTCCTTCTGGAGGTGTGGTCTCTCTCCTCCTCGGAGCTGGGTTGGTGAGGGCCCCCCCGCCCGGCCTCTGGGAAAAACTTCTCCTGATGTGTTCAGATGTTGTTGAAACAGTCCAGAAGAGAATAAGAAAAAAACCCAAAATCCCAGGAAAACAAAGTTCAACTCTCCGTCTCTCGCTGGGGAAAAAGAAGAGCTGAAAATGTTGGCTGGAAAGCCCAAGGGTACCAGAGAAGCAGAGGAGTGTCTGTCGGTGTCCTTGAAATAACTGCTTTCAAAAATTCGTTTAGTGTTTTTTCCTCTCTTCCCTCTCAGGCTCAGTTTAAAGGCACAGGAAAGATTGGTGGGCAATAGAGCAGTGATATGGGATACACATCATAAAGTCACCCCAAGACAGCTACCTAAAAACAGAGCCTAGACAAGAATAAGGGAATAAAGGTCGGTATTTATTTGAAGGGCCTTCAAAGGTACACCTTGGGCTGTCAAAAGGCTGCACCCAAGATGGACCCAAGGTCACAGGTTCTTCACACTTTTATAAGTTTCGCCCATTTGCATATCAGGATCAATTCTCCAATTACAACCTCAGTTAATGATGTAAGTAGCCCAAGTTTGCCCTCCCCTTCAGAGGCCTTAGTTTACACATTTTGGGGCCTGGTGTTCTTGATGTGGAAGCCTGGAGAGGTTTGTTATGTCTAACCAGCATGAAAGAACAGCAGCTAACAGGCCACGAGAAACTTCAGAGTTACACATTTGGCAGTACAGGATTTGAAAAATTTAGAAGTTAAAACCTAAGGCATCAGGGTAGACTCGTATAATGTTTCTAGCTGGATTCACATTTGTTTGGCAATATTAAACCCAAGCATAAGTCCAGACAGAGTTGACGTGGTGATACTTCTCTTCCAGTCTGCCTCGTTGCTTGTCCAAGCAGAACAGGCTACAGGGCCCAGCCAATAGACAGTGACTCTTTACAGGGAGAGAAACCATCAAATCAATGTAACTTGCACCCTTTGGAGAATAGACATCTCAGAGGGAAACAACAGGTTACAAATAGCTTTTTCCAAAGTATTTGACAATTAATTGTAATTTTCTTTTATCTTCATTTTGATTTCTTGTTTTATTTGGTCCAAATGGTGATGTAATCCAAATTGTGTAGTCTTGTGACTTTATAGGGCTCTGTAAGTGACAAGAATGCAGTCCTTTCCAGCTGATGCCAGTATAAGCAGTTTCAGTGGTGTTTGTGGGGTTTTTTCCCAGTTTTGTTTACCTCTTAGTTTTTTAGTGATCTAAATAAATATGCAAAGCATGTTGTACACAGGATTCTTGTAGTATAACTTAATCAGCATTGTAGGAAATGTGTTTCTACTTGCCACAATTCATCGCTTATTTTTCTAAAAGCATTTTATTTTGTTGTCACTTTCACCTCTGTGGGCTTCTGAAACAAATTTTTAAACTGAAAAACATGCATTTATGAGGAAGGGTAATACATCTTTCAGCTTTTAAGTTGGTCACAAAACTTGTGTGTTATCAGAAGTCTTTTTTGTTCAAATTTTTGAACGCTTCTCCATAAATCTACACCCAACTTTGAGAGATCTGGGAATACCATACAAAATAAATAGTTCCATCTAAAATGAGTCTTCATTTATCTCATGTGTTATTTTGGTATTCCAGTTCAGTTTATTTGCTGACATCTTTTTCTTGGAAACTGACTCTCAATATATCCTACACATATGTGCTGAGCTGTTATAAAGGAGATGGAAGACACTCATGTCTCTGACTTACTGTGTTTCAGGAGAGGATTTTTTGAGCGGAAGAGGGTAGATTTTCTGAAAAATTTCCCTCCAGTGCAGAGTATTTCTCAGGATAGACTGAAAGACCTTCAGGCATAAAAGTATTATTCCAAGCACTGAAGATCCCAAATACGAATATGAAAAAACGAATTAGCTTTTTCTGTAGAGCAATTGCTTTTCGATCCTTGTAAAAATATAAAGTATAAAATAAAAAGTAAAAATGGTATTGAATTAGTAGTTATTGGATGTGCAGTCTCTGCTTTTCATTATACTGAAATTCTGTTGAAATTAATAGAATAAATATTATATTGCCATAGAACACCTTGCAGAACAGTTAGGATTCAAGGCAAATAGGTTAGTTATAAAATATCAACATTTTCAGTGGAAAGTGGGTAGCTTTTGAAATTCCTTCATTTGAGTCTGAATTCCATAGCTATTCAGAGCTTTGGTTATCTATCAGATTCCTCTAATTTAAACAGATACAGATAAGATAGGAAAATTCTTTTGTTTGATTTCTATTGGATGACTGAATATTTCTCTGAAGCATTTAAACAAGCTCACCAAACTCAAACAATTATAGGTGACCTCATTCGAGAAAAAATAGGAGAATTTAGATAATGTGTATGAAAAGTAAGAGAAAAGGTGCAGAGTTGTACTATTCCACCTTATATACATGGATGTATTTAATTTATACTTCTTATTTAGTGAATGAAAGGGTATGAGAGCTGAGTGAGGGCCCAGAAGTGTGTTACAAAACATTTTAATTAACAAAATTTAAAAATGTTTCAATGTTCGTACGTTAAAAAGTTGTATTTAAGCAGAGGCAGCAAGCTGATGCTTGAAGAATAGCACCTGTAGTTTGTTTATTCGGGGGAAATGGAGCAAATGCCTTCATAGGTTTTAGAGAAGTGCCAAGAATATGAATGGACACCATCCCAGCCAAAACATCTTTCTGCAAAACTATTGTTTGAAAGAAAGAATGAATCGACACTGTAAGTACTATGTGTCACCTTTCAGTGACTTAAAGAATTGCAGATGGATTAAAAAAAAAAGGCCTATAGTAATCACAGTTTTTTCTTTAATTGACCATAGGCCAGTAGAACAATAGGTTTTGTCCTGGTTTTCTAATGTGTAAACTAGAACATTTTCACAGCATTCATGGAGTCATCTGGATGATCAGACAGAGCACTTGGATTAACACCAATTATTTTCTAATTATTGCAGCAAATTGTGGAGTGAATTGCTGTCATTTGGGAGTATCGTGATGACCCACACATGCCTTCCCACTATTTGAACATAAAATGGAAGATCGTTTGCCTAGTGAGAATGGCACCTTGTTTTATCAACACATGTCAGTTCCCAGAACAGCTTGCTGGAATAGAGGAGTTTGCATGGGTTAAAAATTCAGGCCACATCAAAAAAAGCTTTATTGCTAAAAGAACAGTGATCACAAATATCAATAGGATACTTTGCCACGTGTTTTTACTGGAATTAAGGTGCAGCTTGAGTTTTATTTAGTTTAGGTACTGAAATCTGGTTTACATACTAATTGCAATATAAAATGGTAGCACAGATTTGAGCCTAAGCTTGCTATCTGTATTTCCCTGAGCTCCCAAGTGGGTCCTGTAACCTAAGTTCACTGATGGCCCAGCCACATCTGTTACTTGAAAAGCTGGAGTAGGTACTTCCAAGCAGAATACCATTTTCCCTCTTGCTACAGAGACTGACTTTTTAAAGGAAAGTGTGACCGATAGGTAAAGCTCTGTAAAGGGAAGGCCTGGTAAAATCATGGCTCCAGCCTGTTACTCAGCCTAAGTAGAAATGGACTGTGGGAGAGTGACTCAGCTAGAATAGGGGAAGTGAGGCTTGCTGCGTGAATGCCTCGTGCCTGCACTGTGGTGTATGGTGGTTGGTTAAACTGGGTTTGTTGTGCCTTAAAACCATGTAAACTAACAACCAACTAACGGCATAAAAAGGCCGGGTTTTTTGTAAATAAGGTTCCTCCTTTGCACCTGCCTGGATCCTCCTCGCTGCTCCATATTGCTACGGGAAAGAAACACACAGCAAGAAGACATGTTGAATGACAATCCATTTGATTTCCAATATGTACAATTCCTGCAGGTATAAACCTGAAAAGAGATTAATTATCACAGTTCAGGGCTTATGTTCTGATAAACTGCTACTAAGGGATCTCGACATTCCCGGAATGATTCAGACTCTGTCTCTACATCGCTGACTTTCAATCTGAAAAGGCTTATTCAATTCCCATTTTTTAAGGCCATAATTTTTAGATTTCAATGTGCACTCAGAGAAGATCATGACTATTGAATTGCCCCAAACCGGGCCAAGAGACACTTCAGAGGCAGAGTCCAAGAAGTGGGTATTTGCTTTATTCGGCGTGCCGGGTGTGTGGGGGATCGCTCCTCCAAACACACACACTTGGCACTTCTTACAGCACAATATTGTGGGTAAAATTCATGAATAGTCATTGCATTCTTTGGGATAGGAGTGGTTATACAAATTATTTCTCAGAAGTCATTAATATCATTAGCATATGTGTCACACATGCATGGCATGTCCTGGTGGTCTCACTGAGGAAGGCTCCTCTTCTTCCTCGGGGGTCTTTCTGATGAAGGCTAGTAGTCTTCATCACAATGCGCTTTTCACCTTTCTTTCTGGAGCGTGCGCAGTCCTTTGTAGAATGATTCAGCAGTTTCTGTGTTAGTTTCAAGTAAAGTCTTGTTCCTCTTATCTTGACAAGATTAAGGTGAATCCTGCTTCTTAGGTTTTGTGATCAACATTTGCTGTCTCCCAATAGTTAACTGTGCTTACATGAGTTAACTATTGATCAGTCTTATCACTATCTGAACTTTCTACTCACTGTGGATAATTTTGTCTTTAGGAAGCTCTCACCTGAGACAGCTGAATTACTTTTCTTCTCTGCAGAAACTCACTGTATACATGGTATCTGCAGCAGTGATCCAAAAAAGCATGAGAAGCAAACAATACAGATCTATCTCATGGGCTCTGAGCAGCTGCTGACCAATGAAGATTGCACCCAAGCACTGAAGTAGATGTGCATTTTCACATGCTTTTTATGTAAAATTCTGAATGTTGCCTGAAATGTGGCTTCATTATTAGCTGACCTAATGATGCTGCTTCAGAAAACGGTGATGACAGACAGTCTTCCCTGCACTTTCCTGTGTTCCAGTCCCAGCACTGGGGGCCACACAGCTGAACTCTATGAAAACGATTTTTACTTTCTTTTCTACTTTTCAATGAGTGTGCTTCGCTGAGTTTGTTCTCTGGTTTGTCTCACTCTGTGACCTGTAGATTCTGGCACAATGGCAAGAGAGGGGATGTGTGGTGAGCTAGGAGACATCAAAAAATAATAAAACAACACCCTAAGATGTTCTGTGTTCTCAATTCTTTGCATTAATTATCCTCATTTATGACCAAAATTCCCCTAGATTTTCACTTTGAAACTTTTAATCTTTTTTTGTCACAATAGCCAGACCTTCCTCAGGGATTCACTAGGATGAGGTGTAGTCATAACCCAGTCACATTTTGATACTCAGGAATCAACACAACACCTGAAAACTGACAACTGAGCTCCCTCAGAGGAGACAAGAAGAGCCTGTAGGCCTCCACCTGTGGGTCCTGCTGGGCGAAGGAACAAGGATCTGCCACTGCTGTTACTACTGTCTCAGTTGGGGCTGGTTCCATGTTTTCTCCAAAACATATGGTCTGGCACGGAGTGGGAAGGTGTGACAGAAAACACTTCTAGTCCTGTGAAGGGAGTGTGTGAGCAAGCTACATTTGGGAATCGCTATCTGGTCATGCTTTCACCCATCCTGCTTAAGCCAGCTGAGGCAGTCCCCACATGGCAGCCAGCTGTGTGTTTGTACCACCGTGCCATCACTGGTGCCCTGATCTGGAGATCCTCCACACACACAAACAGCACTGCCAACACAGAGCAGGGACCGGCAGCATGATGGGAATGAGCTGGTGGGAGGAGAGTGTCAGGGAGAGAAAAAGAGCTCCCTGGGCCAGTGATGTCAATTGAAATATCAGCCAGGCTGTGGTTTAAGAGATTAGTTTGATGCTAAAGAGAGAGGAAACTATGGGCAGCTGCTGTGAACAGGTCAGTCACATTTCTGTCCTGGCCACGGGTTTCTGCCTGTTTTCCAGCAGCAGTGAGGCAGCCAGCCTGGGGAGAGCTGACTGAGACCAGGACCTACAGGAAGATAACCCAGCCACAAAACTAGGATAGGCTTTCAGCTGGGATAGGCCTCAGCTAACGGATGTAACTCATATGCCACTATATCAACTTATGGCAGAAAGAAACAATTCAGGACAAGAAGTGGAATGCTAATTTCATCTTCATCTGTAGATCTTTAGGTGCATTTTGAAGTGGCATTCCTAAGGTGAAGGGTCCTGAGAAGGCTGAGCCAGTCTAAGAGCTGGAAGCTGCTGAAATCAGAGAACTCGTTCCCAGCCATACGTTTCTTCTGCTTTCATTCTGCTGACCGGCTTCCCAAGCTTTCTTCAGCCTACTAACCTGGTAGAAGATGAACCATGAGGGGAAAGGTTGTTTGAAATTCTCAGCCAGATTAGTGAGCAGCCTCCACTCAAGGAGCGAACAACTCAAGTAGAAATGCAAATCCGAACTTTACGTGAGATGTCTGAGGTCACAATTTCTGAAAACGTGCCTTGTCATTTATTTCTTCTCCATCCCTTTGACCCCATATGGCTGCCTATTTGCACTGACCCCTTTGCACTCACTTTGATGCTGATAGGATGTTTTTCTGAACAGGACCATTGCCCAAGCATAAAAGAATCATGCCACCCACTTTTTCTTTTTTTTTCTATTTCTTTCTCTTTTTTTAAAATCAGTTTTGTTTTCAGTGTGCTCATTGAATCATCTTGGCTTATTGCCACCTTGGATCACCATCCAATGTGTGGCAGAGCCAAAGTAAAAGGTGTGGGTGCTCACAATAGGGAAGGCAGATAGGCAGATGAGGTGTGGGGTAAGAGAGTAGGATGTCCTTCTATCCTTTTAAAACTACCAGGTAGTAAAAGCTCTTACCTGTTGCTCCACTTTAAGGGTTTGCTTTTAGTCCTTCATTAGATTATATGCAGCACAATGGTGAAAAAACATGCTTCCCCGTAAAGAAAATGAACTGTCAAATACTTTAAATGTTTGCTATAGATACCACTTCATTGTTCTAGTTCTAATAACTAGTTCAAAAGTTTCCTTTTAAAAAAGGAGAAAATCAGTTATGTATAAATTTCTGCCTTTGCATTTCTGTCATTTGTATTGTTTCATGTTCTAGTATGAAGAAATTGTGATTTTGTTTTATTTTCATTTTCAAGTGATCTCATAAAAGACTTCTCACTATACAGAAAGATGCAAATATGATGTATACTACCTCCTCCTACATGTTATGGATAAAAATATTTTAGAGACTTTAATCATAATGTCTTAAACTATGCTTATGAACTGGAAATAATTAAGAAATAGGTAAGAAAAAGAGCAATTAAAATAATGGAAAAGTAATACTGTCCCAGCCCGGCTCTGTGGGGTCCCGCGTGCCCCCACAGACGCACGGGTGGGTTCAGTATTATGTCAGTAGCAAAGAGTCAAGAAGGGTATTTACATGCGTTCCGGCAGGAGCATTTATTGCTTCTACACTGTCGAGGGTTGCAGGGGCAAATACGAACATAATCCCAAAGCTCGCCGTTTTATCCGGGGGCAGGGAAAAGGCGGGACTGGGGAACGGGGACCAGTGGGGAAGCTCTGGGGGAGTGACGACGGGTGGAGGCTGACAGCCAACCGGGGAATTCAAACTGGGATAGATTAACCTGACAGAACAATGCGTCCTGGGAGAAGCCTTTCTGGTCACCCTAACATAATGTATGTTCACCGGCCACCACAGAAAAGGATACAAAAAAAAGTTTTCTTAGGGGATTTGGAACAATGGGCTGCTAAGCAGGAATACGTAGGAAAGCTGACAGAGATGGCAAAATCTCTCTTTAAGAGGGCTCCTGAATGAATAACAGTAACAAAATGAAAAGAAAACAATATCAGAGAATTGGAAGGTATTAGACAGAAGGAACGGTGAAATACGATGCACAATCAAAGGTTGTGTGGTTCCTTGCAGTAAATGTGTCAGTTTATTACACAAGGTCAGCTTTAATCTGGATACTGAAATTAATGCCATTTTTAATATATTTTCATGTCATTGTATCCATGAAAAAATAGCAAAGTAGTTGTGAATACGGGTCAACGGTGCAGAAAGCTCTGAGAAATGCAGCTTCAGCCCATCTCAGAACTGCACTGACAATCCTTTTTCTTTGTGTTTTTGAGGTGTTTTAGTAAGGAATTCAGAACCCTAATTGCGGGTTTGGATAATCAGCGCTGACAACAAAACTGAGTGTAGGCATTGCTAAAGAAGCTGAAAATGAAAACTGTAATTAAATGAACAAGAATAAAAGGTTATAACTTAGAAAGAAGAAGTCCTCTCCATCTTCCATATTATTACTGTTTTGGGTAATGAAATGTTATTTCCTCACAGCTACGCTTTAAACAACTGGGTTGCTCTTTGTATAGATATTAGGGAGAACTAGAACACAATGACAAGAGTCTGTGCACATGTGGAAATACCATTTTTGATGAAATTTACCCAAGAAGGATAAAGCACAATTTCTTGTCAAAGTGCACAATGTGCACTCCTGAGTGGTTACATTAACAGTCTCTTCAGAGATGGCTAAGCAGGAAATGGGGATTTCCCGTGTTCTGTAGGAATAACCTAGACTATATTGTTGTCTTTTATTTTGCCCTACCATTAGCATGTTTTCTCTTTACTTTTTAAAGCCACAATTTCAGCCTGATTTTTAGTAGGAAAAATTTTAATATGTCAAGGTTTCATTGAGCTATACACTGTCTTTAAAAGCTTTTTGTATAACTGGTATGTTGCTACAGCCTTTAAATTGCAGTAATATCACATTATATTAATTACAGAGAGCTTCCCAAATAGATGTTTTAGTTTACAGAGTGTTCCATGTTACCTCCTAAATAAACATGAGGTTTTCTCTTACCAGAATGTTCAACTGTAGCACAGTTCTGAGATAAGAGTGAGCACAAGGAGGACTGTAATTACAGCAATTATGGAAAAGTAATTTACTAGTTGTGTAAACTGAACAGCTTTGAAAGAGAGTGGATCAACCATAAAAAGAAGTTCAATACTGAAAATAAATATTTTGGGATCTCTGAAATGGTTGTAATGTGGATAAGCAAACTGTAAACATTTTGCCTAAAGTGATATATTTTCATTTTAAAGGCCCTTATAAATATAACTTTCTGTTTTTATAAAAAGACTTTAAGATGTCAGAATTATGCATAGATATGCGGATCTGTCATTTCCCATCTGGTATATACTCAGAGCTTACTAAAGAAACAAATAAATACAGCTGAATTGATATGTCTTTGGGGAAAAAGAACAAAACCCAAACTTTCACATTTTGAAACAGGTAAAATGATCATTAATTTAAAAGGAAATTGATAGGTTCATGCCAAAGGATGCAATAATGAATGGAGTTATCTCAAGAGAAATTTGATCAAAAAATGTCTCCCAAAATGTAGATGCAGTCTTAAACTACATATAGATGGTTCAGAAGCCAAATTGGCATGTAAACAGTTATGTTCCAGCCCAAGAGTATTCAAACTTAGTTTTTCAATACTTGGTCAAGAGAACAACAGAGCTTTGTCAGCTGTTCTGAAGACTCCACAAAATGTGGTTATGGAAAGCAAGATCATGTATCCCATACAAAATTTCTAAACAGTTTTGCCCCATCACCAAATGTCTTAGACAAATTTTAAAGAGTATATTAATAGAAGGATGAAAACAATCTGCTCCCTGAAGTTTTTATCAAATCAGGCCCATTCTTGCAGTGGCAAAAGCTAGGGCCATGCTGTGGTAGCTGTGCTCTGCAGCACACCTCTGTACTTGGCCTAGCCTGCCAAGGTGCCAGAATACATCTTTGTGCCTTCATCCTTCCTATGAAAGTCAGAGGTTATGGAGACCTTTACATCTTCAGTCCATCCCAGATGGAGATGGTGCATAGACTGGATGCATCCCCGGGGCCTGAGGACTCTCCAGTATCTCATGTTTAAGCAATATACTTGCAGTGAAAATGGTAGCATTTAGATCTTGCTTGCCTGTCAATCCAGAACAGCTCAAAACCTAATGTAAGAGATTGGATAACAGTAGTAATATTTCTTTGATCTGATTCCTGAAAATGGATGTTCTGACTATCAGTTATTACCTGCACATTGTGATTTTACATTCACATTTGTCTCTGAATAATAGCATCTACTACAAGCACTGGCCATATTCTGCAGTCAAATTAAACCACATGGCAATTGTGTGTTCCATTACCTTGTACTAAGTCACAGCATTTAATTGCATTATCACAATACCAAGCCATTACAAGCGAGTCAGAAGCAAATAACAAGGCCTGAATAAGTATTTGTAGTCATTCAAGCTTTGAGGACTGTTACATAAGAAACTGTCACTTATGCTTTGCAGGGAGAAAGTTAAGGCTTCTGTGTATGAGTTAAATGCTTGAAAACTAAAGGGCTGGGCCAAAACCATTATAGAAAATAAACTGCTTCTGTAACAACCCTGCTGCTGTAAATGCTTTTTTTTATATGAAGCATTTGACTTAAATGGATTGCAGTTACTCTTGACAGTATGAAAGAAGGTACCCTAAAACATTTTAAAAAGCTCTTGTATTCCACCTTTAAGGCTTTGGTGTATTAACTTGGCAGAAAATGGCTTATAAGAAAACATTACTTGTACGAATGACAAAGCTGAAGAGGTCTGTACACTAGGGAAGGAATACATCACTTTGTCAGTGGGAAAGAACACAGGTACCAGCGGGGGCTCATAAAATGAAGAAAGAGGATGCAAAAGGATAAAATACCATAACCCTAGGTCTTTTATTTTGTAACATGTCCAGAATTTTTCACTCCTGTTTATAACACATGCTTTTTAATATAGTGAAGCTGTGAAAAAAAGGAAAAGAAGTAAAAAGGTTACCTATTTGTACCTCGCCAACAATTCTTATTCAATACATCTAATTTCTTAATTGCTTCTTTCTGTAGCGATAGGTGTGGAAGTACTAAGCAGGGCTCTGCAGAAATCTCGCAGATATTTGTATGCAGTACTGAGAGATCCTATTTAATGAGATCTGCATTATAATGTTGCTGAATTCAAGTATTTAGCTTTAACTGGAATTAAATTCTATACCATAGAAGGTAAAAATGAGGTTATAAAATGTATAGGATGACTCAAAGCATTTGTGATTATCTCAGAATGGAAATTCTTGTATTGTCTTTAAGGTATGTGTGTCTTATTTAGATTATTTGCTTTGAACTAACTTCATTCAAATAAAAAACTACTCTACTGCAATAATAGTTTTCTAATTAAACTTAAATAAAAATATACACCAGGAAGATAAGCCCAGCTCTATAGTAGAAATAATCTTATGCTTTTATAAAAATGCATAAACATAAAAAAATCTCCTTTCATATCCCAAAATTTTATTACTATGTTCAGAATACCCTCCCTAAGTACTATTTACCTTGGGAGTAAGTAAATATTTGAATTTTTCCAGATGTCTGGGGCTCAACAGGCCAAAGGTATCCATAATAAAATAGAACTTGAATTTCTCTTGAAGAACCTGACATTATTGGCAGCCTCTTCTAATGTTTAATGAGTTTTTTATTAATAGGTTTCTGTGATGGGAGCAAGTGAAAAGGATTGCTGCGTGTTGCTTTTGTAGACAATGTTTTTGCATAAAATTCTGATGTAAGTCAACTGAAAAATAAGACACAAGTTCTTGCAGTGGAGAATTAGAAAATATTTTAATTTTCTATTTCTTCTTTAAGCAGGAGACTTATTCTGTAAAATCTTATTAAAACAATCACTAAAATAAAGATAATTTTCATGTTTAACTTGTTGTAGAAAGCACAAAGAGTAATATGCCTTTGTATCATTTCACATTCAACTTTTTCCAAAACATTTATTTTCTTAACAATGCTGAAGTGTATGTACCAAAAATTGCAGGAAGCTGTTGCAAGGTTAGTTTGAGGGTGACTAAACAAACATTCATTTGTAGGATAAATTATGAAGAATAAATTGAGTCAGGTTATTAGGAGGCATATATGAAGGTGAAAAAATTCTGATGAGGTTTAGAAAGGTATAAAGTTGATGAGATGGAAAAATGCAGAATGCTCTGGTAAATGCCAGCAGGCAGGTATAAGGACAGACTGTGAATGCTGGTGTAAAGTGAAAGAAATGCAGTCTCATTTGGATAATAGGAGAAAAACAGAAATCAAAAGCAAGCATTTTAGCTTAGTGTTGAATGACTTGTCACCATGATGAACAAATCTTTAAAAGAGTAACTGTGATTCAGAAGGTCACAGTTCATCTGGGGTAAAGGAACTCACTGCTTTGCTTGGAATTAACTCTGATTATTTCCATCTTTTGTAGGCTGGACAGGTTACTTCTGTCTTCTTCTCCCAGACAGATTTTTTTAAGAGCCAAAAGTCTGCTACTTTCTCTTCGCATAGGAAAGACTACCAAATGACAACCTGCCAGCAGCCTGGGAGGGTCAGAGCTCTGCTTGGCTCTGAGGGTGAGGAGGGGACAGTGCTGCAAGCCCGGGTTGCCTCCCATCCCAGTGTTAGCAAGTAAGTCACACACCTGCAGATGGAAAGGATTTCCAGTCCAGCAATATAGGCCATACAGGGTAGGACACATGAAAAACTCAAAATGTGGATGAGATTAAGGCTTTTACAGGATTTGTGGATGACCTAAGTAAAAAAGTCCATCTGTATACTGAAAACATGAGCAGATTAAATAACATGAGGGGGATGATACCCACGTGATACAGTAAAGAGGCAAATTGGAGGCAGAATAGTATTTCTAAACTATTTATACAGTGAAAGCATTGGGGGAAAGATTGTGCTTTCTAATGCATTTATGAATTATCTTCCCTGTCATTGAATTATCTTCTTGTGGAATAAATTTTTTACAAAAAAATGAATAATAAGAACATCAGCATTTACAAGATGATTAAAGCACTCCAGAGGCATATAAACAATCAGCCAAAAACCTTTCTTTTTACAGAGTCGAAGTAGAAAATTTGACTATAGGAAACTCACAGTGGTTGAAAAGAGATTTCTTATACATTTCAGACTTGGTCAAGTTCATAAGAGTCACAAGCAGTTTCCTCAAGGGCTTATTCTCTCTAATGGAATTTTACTGAAGATTGATTACACTGCCTTAATAATTAGAAGGTCTTAATAAGCAGTTTACCTTTGATAAATAGAATTGTTAGAAACTACCGTACTGTTGTAGTACGCTAATAAGGTTGAAGTGTCAAGTTTTGGAATGCATTTTAATCTTAGTGTTACATGGTAATTAAAGGTAATTAATAATCCAGAAATAATCACCAGCGAAAACTCCAATCCCTTTTCCTTGTTTAAGAAATTCTTTACAGAGGGTAGGTGAGGAAAAGACAGTTTCCCTCGTTTTTAATCAGCCGGGGGGGGGGTTGGAAATGAGCAATAAGACCATGACCAAGGGCTCAACACAGAAAGCTCTCTGCAGGAGCAGGGTCTGCAGGGAGACCCAGAGGCAGTCGGGCCATGGGCTGAATCCACACACTGCCACATTCCAGAGCTGTGGTGCCATGAAGCACCTCCACTTCTACAATGTAGCTGAGCTGCTGCCTCCTGGTCTGGATGAAACACCATACATGATGTGCAGACTGTGCCACAGACTCTCAGCTTCTTCCTAAGGTGATACATCTGCCTTTCTAGGAAGGACTCTGGGCCACCTTTTTTGCCCAGGATTGATCATGTAAGATCACTGCGAAAGAAAACAGTGAAATGCTGCTCAGTGCTCCAGGATAACCCACGTATCTACAGAGTTTGGGTTTTAGGGGGTATGTGAACTCTTTTGCAAGAACTATTCCAGTTATTGCACAGGCAGCCCTCAAGACACTCCCACAGAACATAGTGTGGAAAGGAGATGAATTTGGCCTTGGTCCTGGTCTTGGCTTTGCTTCTGTACACCTCCATAGGTGCACACAGAGAGCATTCCTGCAACAGTTCCAGCTTTATCAAAAGTATGAATGGAGGCTGGATTTGGGGAAGGGGGATAAAATTGGGAGCCCAGAACTTGATTCTTCAGAGGGTGTCTGCTCCTTAATCAACCTTCTACCTCTTTGACTACTAGTAACAATGTATTTTCAGGCATGCTCCCGCTTAAAGATCATAATCTAGGTATCAAATAATTTTGAATCGATAGAAGAAAATGTTCATCCTTCTGTAGCAGTGTGAAATAAAAGTAGTCCCCTTCCTCACAGCCACACCACGTCTCTTGTGCAGTTCATAAAGCAGGTAGTCACCTTTTGCTGTAATACAATATGTCTTAAATATTGAGTGAAAAAAGAATCCATTGCAGGGTAATTAAATATGCTAATTCCCCTCGGTTTCCCAAAGGGATTGATTATGACTCTTAAGTGGGCAAATTTCATTTGCTTTATTTAAAAGCAGATGCAGTATAATCAATGCTGAATTTCCTGAATAACCATAAAAGCCCTGTTTGAATAAGTGATCCCTGGCATTTTAATAGGTTTTGAAATAACTACAGTGTGTAAGCAGGGTTTATTAATACCATAGGACTGAAAGCATAGTGTGATATGGGTAGAAATGGTTCCTGTTTTGTAAAAATGTTAATATCCTGTGTAGATGACCTTGCACCTCCTTTCACATACATCTTAGCTCAAGGTAGCAAGTGAAATTTAAAGCCTAACTGCAAATAACAGTGTGGCAGAATAAGTAATTTTGACTTGCAAGGAATCAAAGTAGGATTTTATGTCATTATGAACATGGATATATAATTATACGTCTTAAAAGCTAAACTGTGCAACAAAGATAAGGTAGTGAACATAAAAAGAAGTAGACAGCATTATAGTTTCACTAAATATGTGCATAGTGTAAACCAGGTGAAGAGTTCCCTAAATCTTTGGGATTTGTGGGCAAGCAAGGCAACTCACTTTGCAGGTGGAGGGTCACATAAAAGCAGTTTCAATAACAACATTTTATTTTAAAAGCTTGCTAAATTTTTTTCTTTAATGTCGCTGTGATATACTCTGGGTGGCATGACTGAAATATAACCGCGCATGTTGCTGTAAAAGTTGTTTTGCCACTTGTTTGGGATGACCTACATAACTCACAAGTGACGTTGTGGCAGTAAAACCTTTATGGCTCTCTGCACGATTACTGATTCCAGCCGTATGTTGATACTTGCGCTTGTGTGCACTGTAAAGCACAGGCCTTGCATAACCTCAGTAAGACATATGAGTGAGGAACTTAACAGTGGTGACAAACTTTACCAATATAAAATCTGCAAACTTCAGTTTCACAGTATAAAGTCAGCTGGAAGAATAGCTGAGTACAAATAGCTAAGATTAGTCTGGCCCTTGCATGGAGTCAAATGTTTCAGTTGACTGTCTTGAGAAGCATTTTATCTGCTCTTGCTTCTCCTACAAACCTTTGCGCCATTGCAGATAGATTACGTATTTTAAAATAAAATATTTCAAATGCTAGCAGTCCTGTTTCCATTCTCACAGCAAAACTGATCCCGGGAAGATGAGGCATTAGAAGTGCTGACCTAAAGCTTGGCTTATGGAAATACTGAGGAGCAAGGATCTTTGATTCTCCATCCTCGCCACAGAAGTGACTGCAGGAAGAAAATTTGCCTTCCCTAGAAAGTGAATCTGTGGTGGGGCAGAACACATGCACTCCACAGCCTCATTTACCACTAGTCGCATTTGATAATTGGATGGAATTTTTTTTTGGTTTTTTTTATAATCAAGGTATGTTAGTTCATTACAACTGAAATGTTTTCTGGGAAGATGCAATTTTGCTTTAAACTGTACCAGTTTGAGAACCATGTGTTCTGTTAGGAGCACTTACATCAGATATGAGGGACTGAAGTCCATCATTTGTAGAGGCGCTTAATAACGTAGTGGTTTTGTTCTTTTTCTTTCTTGGTGAATAGTGACCTGAAATTTCAGGACAAACTCAGTATGGAGTGATGAAATTTTTGATATCATTAAATCTTACACGTGATGAGGAATTGATTTTCTATGCATTTCTAGTTATCTCTCCTAAATTGTCCCAGGAGGAACTGATTAGTAAGGGTAGAGTTTTCACAATGAGGGATTTCCTTGCCTGTAGCATGATGATCATGATGATGAATGTCCTTATAAGTGGATGCATCTTTAATTAAAAGTAAATACATGATGAAAATAGCAGTTCTGGAGCAATTAAAATGTCTTGTTTCAATATTTGTGTGTTTATGCCATAAAGCATCTTAGCTGGTGCTGTCACTTGTTACTCAGTATATACTTAATGAGACAGGCAATCAGAGGAACGTAGCAGCAGCAATATGCTTCATCAAGGTTATCAAGAAAAGTTAAGGAAAAGAAGCCTGACTAGATTAATTGTGCATCTGTTAACACACTGCAGTTCCAAAGACTCTATGCCTTTTATCCTGTACAAATATTGGTAGGAGAGCATGTATCATTACTAAAGGGAAAACAGACACAGCTGGTTTGGAGACCTGGAGAGCAGCAGTGACCTAGACTACAGCTAGGGTCTTGTTTTGGCCTTTCAGCATTTCTGATTTAAGCATGTGGTTACAGTAGGGATCTTTGCTGTCCTACTGGCTCAGTCTTAGTTATTTGGACCATAAGATTTCAAGGCCAGCATGTAATCTAAGTAGAATGTGCCCAACCATGCCACGAACTCATTTATTTCTTCTTCTGCTAACATGCTTATGTATTACTAGTCAAAATCACGTTTTTCAAGAAAATTAAAACAGTAAGGAACTGATAATGTCCGTCTTCTAGCTTTATGATTTTGTGCGCACCGGTATTGCATCTTTGGTCTGTGGCATATTTCATGTTCAGTGGGACATCACACAAACAGGCTTAGTGGAAAATAATCCCTGATCAGAAGTAAAGAATTGCTGTATGTCCTAATTGTAGTTGAATCAGAAATAATAGTAAAGTGATTTAGTGCATGCCTTAATCTTAGGCACAGAGTTTTTCTTTTCAGAAAAGTTATGCAAATACTTTTCATAAAATGGATAAAGATGGGGAAATTGCTTACCAATTGCCATCATGGGCAAAACTTGAATGTGAAAAATTAATTTAATTTACTGACAATTAAAATAGATTTGAATAGAAAGAATCAAAGAGAAACATTGAAACAACACATTCCTTTCCCCCTTTCCCACATTCAGCTTCACTCCAGACTCCAAACTCCTCCATTCCGCCCTGAGCAGCACAGGAGGAGTGGGGAGGGGCTATGGTCCATGTAAAAGTTTTGATCTCTGCCCGTACCTCCCTCTCATGTGTTTTACCTGCTCCAGTGTGGGATCTTCATGAGCTGCAGTCCTTCAAGAAAAAGCCTGCTCTGGTGTGGGTTCCCCACAGGCTGCAGGGGACTTTGCTCCAATGCCTGGAGCACAGTCTTCCCATTCCCATTCTCCTTCTCTGGCCTTGGCCTCTGCTGAGCTGTTTTTCCCTCTGTTTTTCCCTTTGCCTGTCTGGCATTTTTAGCCTTCCTTAAATCTGCTTTGCCTGAGGTTCAGCCATCATAGCTGAGGGGTCCAGCTGTGCCCTGCAGTGGGCCAGTTGAAGACAGCTGTGTCTGGCATGGGGCAGTCCCTGGACACTTCCCACAGCAGCCACCCCTGTCACCACCACCAGTACAACCTCAGCACCTACAACCAATGTAGGTATAAAGCTGACGAGTCTATTTTAGCATGTAGTTTTCCTAAATGTTCTGTATAATCAATGGAGACAGATGGGCATCTCTGAGGGGTAGTTCAAGTCTTGGGGAATCACTCACCAGAGGTGTGCACGTCTCTCCTCTTTTTCTATAATACTGCAATCATTTCTTTTAAATTGAACAAAGTAGATCTCCAGAGCAGAGTACACAGCACCTTCTGAGAACTATTTTTCCCTTGTACATATTCAATGAAACCAAAAACAAAGAATTATAGACACTGAACTAG
Source organism: Struthidea cinerea (assembly GCA_013397865.1). Taxonomy (NCBI): domain Eukaryota; kingdom Metazoa; phylum Chordata; class Aves; order Passeriformes; family Corcoracidae; genus Struthidea; species Struthidea cinerea. The sequence continues at coordinate 281,718 of VZTI01001217.1, read as the reverse complement.
TTGATGCAAATATACCACCAAGATACCTTAATCAAACATAATTATATCTTCTTATTTGCTTTAAATTTGCCTAAAGGTGCAATAAAATAAAAGCATGTGTGCAAAGGAGGGCATTTGTAATACTAGCAGGGATGGCAAGTGGGCTGTAAAAAAAACATATAGTAGTTTTCAAAGCACGGAACCAGGTTAGCATGGATTAACACCTTTGTTTGAAAACCCATGTCAGGAACCATTATAAGTGCTTGGTACATCACCCTTTAGTACATTGCTTATTTTTACAGCTGTACAAAGTAAGCATTGCACACAAATAAAAACACTTTGTTGCATGTTTCAGTTTCCGACAGAAGGAAACTGTTAAACAGAATGAGGAGGTCTTTCAGTCTGCAATACTGAAAATATAGTGGTGACATGTCCCTAGTTTACAGTCCAGGGGCTTTTTAATGAGCACACTATGGAATGCTTTTGTGGTTGAACAGAAGAGAGTTTGTATTCACCTTTTTTCTTCTTATTTGAAAAAGAAGCAACTAAATATAAAAAACATAAAGGATATTGAGAAAGTTTGTAAAATTAGAAGTATCAAGCTACTTGTCATCAGAATGTAAGTTGTTCATACCATCTGAATTTTCCCACCATTTTTCATCATAAACTTTTTTCCAAAGGAGAGTCTCATGCTGTTCAGAGTGCAGGAGCCAATATGACCAGTGACAGCCTGTGGCAGCCCTGCTTCCTTTGCTCTAGCAGTTGGAAAAGGTTCAATATAAAACTTAGTAAGTAATTTAAAGGAAAGAAACGCTTTGAGTAGTTGTGCTAAGTATGTTAATGTTGCAATAATTGCACTAATTCACTGATTTTGGTGCATCAGAGCTGTTCTGATAGGATTTAACCAGCCGAGATCAAATGCAGGAACTATGTGTTCATGTAATAGCAGTAATTTGCATTCAGTAAAGTTGTGTCCAGGCTAATAATCCCAACAAAAAGCACGGTCTGATGCTGAATGAATATTAATATCTAGCATCCAGACTCAAACTGACCTCAGGGTCCCAGATAAAGAGGCACCAAATGGCAGAAAGCAGTAACAGCAAATAAAAAATTAAGGGTATGTTCTAGGTCGGTCCCCTTTTAGGTGTTTCTTTCTATCCCAGTAACTTTATCTGTCTTTTCCCTGTGCGAGGAGCCAGAACAGTGAATCAAGTTTCTAATTTAAAAAAGATTCAGCACCCATGGTTTTGTGGTGAATACAGATTTTGATCTCAGTTTCACCAAGGTCTTTTTTCCCATTCAGCTCTGGAAACTCACTGAAAACTTTCATTTATCTGCAGGTGACAATTTCCCCATCATCCTGTCCAGAAATTATGTAAACCAGCATTTTTTACAGGTTTCCACATTGCGTCCTCAGATCCCAGGTACTTGTTTTGATATCTCCACAGTTTCACAGCAGAAATAAAGAGCTTACACAAATTCAGCTCACTTTACTAGGACTTAAGATATTTTATGTTATCAAAAAGCACCAGGATCAATTCATAGAAGAAAACTGATGGCCATTAAGTAAAAAAACCCATCACTTCTGTATCAGCAAGTCTCAGAGTCAGACGTCACTCAAGACTGAAACATTCCCCAGAAAATATTACAATATTTATGAAGACAATGTATTTATATCACTACAGGCTTCTCCTGTCCTCACAGACTGTCCTGTTGGCTCCCCAAGGTCACAGACAGCATGCAAGCTTACAGTCTGATCTGGTTTGAACATCCTTCTGTTCATCACATTTGAAATGTATCATGTCAGAACACATGCCTGGCAGTCAGGTGGTCCTAAATTATAACCCTTCATTTACTGCTGAGCCCATATGTTGCCCACAAAGGACTTTGTCTCTGTTCCTCCAGCTGTGAAATACATAATGTCATATTGGAGATGAAATGGTTGGTCACAGACTTCCAGGTTCTTGAGTGATGGGCTGAAAAGCTTGTAAAGGCTGACTTATAATTTCACAAAAATATTAAACCACTTCCTGAGGGAGTATCTCGAGCAATATCCATTGTGCAGGCCTATTTTGGGAAAAATAATGTGTGGGTATGGCATTAAAAGTGGTCATATGACATATGCATAGGGGGCAGAAGTAGATTTAAAGTTTTATGTATGACTTTACCTATAATTTCCTGATTTTCAAGTTTTTTTGCCTTTGCAGCTTTAATACTTTATAATATATTCCTACAAAAGCAGAAAATTAACATAGAACCATGCCTTTAGAGAGTTGCAGAGAGACTTTAGAGTCAGCACATGTAAACGCAGGGAGAACAACCATTTTTTTCAAGCGTGGTAGCGTAGGTCAGTACATCACACTTAGGCCAATGGTGTACTTTCATTTATCCTTTTCAGCCTTTTGTGTGACAGCTACAAATATATCTTGTATCCTGCAGATGCTTGATACTACCTCCTGAGTAAGGAAGGAAATGTAAAATTAAATGACGGTATAAGCAAAACTTACACCAGGCTGTTTTCTCTGACAGTATAGACCTAAGCAGTAAACAAATATCTTTCTAGCAAGGTCACAAAGCTGGCCTTTATGTTTAAAATGAAGCAAATGTTTTGTTAGATCAGCCTGCTCTTTTCTTTAAACAGAGTCTCTCCAGCTCACTTGTCTTCACTCCTTTGGAAAGTCATAAACACTGCTTTCCAGTGCTGCCCATGTTGCATACCTCCTTTGTATCACTACTAGTGCTCCATTTGCTATCCTGTTCAGAATGGTTGCTTTCTCTCTCTGGTTTTTTTTTTTTTTCCCCTCTCTTCACTTTGCTTACAGATGTTCTACAACAGTCTCCACTTGCACCTTTCATGTCTGTAAAATGCGTAAAATTAATTTCAAATGCAATTCTGGAAAGGACCGTTGGGTTTTGGAACCCCTCTCCTACAATCTCTGGCAAACATTTCCTGTCATAGTCACAGAAATTAGGAGCATTGTCCAAGCTAAGTTCTTGGATTGTCTCGGTATGGAAAAATCGAAGAAAGGGTTTTTAGTGGAAAATTCCTCGTATCCTTTCTCTGCCTGTAAAACACTCATGGGTTTCCAAGTGACGCACTTGGGATAGGTTTCTAATATTCATCTGCTTAAATGCAAACATTGTGATAGACCTGTACCTTAATCAAGGGGGATCCAAAGAATATTCTCTTCAGTTGCAAACATCTGTATAATGACATCACAGACTAAAATGGGTGTTTGTTTACATGCATTAATCCATTTCCAACTGGAAACAAAGTTTTACTGCTGGGGGAGGGAACCTCGACGCTTCTAGGTTTTCTGAAAGCAAACCATGTTTCTTGACTTAGAAAAGGGGCTAGTATGCCAAGCACTACTTTCCTCAAAGCAACTTGTGTCTGTGACCATGCACAGTATTTTGAAGTGCTATTAGTCATAAATGTTTTTGTATTGCTGGGAAAAGCAGGAGTACTGGCAACAACTAAAGTGTATTTTGACAAACTGTTGAAATCAAAATCAAATCTCTGGTAACATCTGGTGCTTCACGTCTGTCAACTAGTACTTGCTCAGAACCTCCTAGCAACATAGAGAACCTTGTTTAAAAGTACAGGCCAAAATTTTAAAAGTGCTGCAATGTTTATAGAGTTCCTAGTAACATGAGACCACCTCAGAACACTAGAAACTGTAATACTTATTTTTCCAGTAGGAATAAACTAACTCTAGCACCAAGAATTGGACTAAAGGGAACAGAGCTCTTAGGTTACTATAATGGCAACACAGTGTAGCTTTGGCAACACTTCTCTTTCCATCCCTGATCCCCTTTCTTTAGTACTAATACATATTTATCCTTTCACCTGTAAATTAATCCTTTTCAAAGGCATATTGTTAGCACTTCATGAATTCTTCCCAGTAGGGCTTTTATTTAATGTAGAAATGCCCATTTTAATTTTTAAAAACTGGGTTCAGAGGTCCAGTATTGCAAGTTGTCAATGGTTTGTCAAACTGAACCTGAACTTATAATTTCCTTTACTGTTCTCAAGATGAAGGAGTTTTAACTGTATTTATTTTACTGTTAGAGTCCGAAAATTTACAGATCAAATGCATTTGAAAAAAAGACATATGCCTTAAGAAATTTTGTTGTTCCATTTAGAATGGTGATTTCCATTTATTGGATCCCTAGTTTAAGATTAATTTATTGTGATTTGATCCCAGCTGGCAGCTAAGCATACACATAGCAGTTCATTCCCTTTCCCGTAGCGAGACAGGAGAGAGAATCAGAAGAAAAAAAGGGAGAAAATTCTGGGGTCGAGTTAAAGACGGTGAAGGAAAGAGGAAAAAAATCCACCCCAACTGTTGCAATGACAATCAGTCACCACTCCCACAGGCAGCCTGGTGCCAGCCAGTCTCCGAGCAGTGGCCACCATGGCAGGAAAACACACCCAGTTTTATTGCCGAGCACAATGTCTTAATGGGATATCCCGTTGGCCAGTTCAGATCAGCTTTCCTGGCTATGTTGCCTCATGACCTCTTGCCCACCCCCAGCCTCCTCACTGAGGGGCAGACTGAGCAATGGAGAAAGCCTCACACTGTGCAGGCACTGTTCAGCTATAGCCAGAACTCTGGTTTGTGATCAGCACTGTTTTAGTCCCAAACCTGGAATGCAGCATCATAAAGGCTGCTACCAAGAAAGTTAACTCCATCCCAGCCAGACCCAGTACATTTAGCTATTTAAATAAGTTAGAACTGTATTTATTAGTATTTCTTGATGGCACTTGTGCGCTTTCACTCCTACATTGCTTCTCTTTTTCCTTCAAAAAGCTCTTTTTTTCTAAGACTTACTGGTAGCAGACTATTTTACTAATTTTCTTAAACAGTCAGAACAGTGTACCTGCAGTGCCATTTGCAGCCTCAGCAATGGAAAGGAAATCTTTACGCAGCAATACAAATATTATATTGCATATGCATCGATTGTATATCATTTCATGTCCATGCATTACCTGCAGATGCAAAACACCTATCTGTAAGAAATTTGGAAAATCATACAATAATTCAAAGAAACGAGACAGCAAAACAACTGGAGGGGGATTTCTGCTAGCACACGCATTCTTTAAATTTTTTTATGGGTTTGCATTAATTGAGGAAAAAAAGTTATACTGGAGCCCTCATGTTAAAATGCAAATTTTTGATATCTTTGATGCTGCTCTGGTATGGCTGGTAGAAATAAAAGGAGAACCCAGAAGCACAACAGCAAAAGAGCAACTGCTCAGAAAAAGTACAGCACCAGGAAAGCATAAAGCACTTGAGGGTTTTTTAAGTAACTGAGTAGTCCAAACCTGAGGTAGTACAAGATTTTGCAGACGAATTACTCAAGACAAAGTTCCATCACAAAGATTGTTTCCATTACTAGTTGTGATCACTTTCTTCTTTTTCATTTTTACTTCTGAATTGTGGCAATATTCTTAGCAATAATAAAGAATTCAAGAGGACAAATAGCACTGAATTGTACAAAAGTTAAATCAGTTCATATACAATAAGCTAACCTAACCGTTTGCCAGATTAAGCATTTGAATGGATTTTACTTCATTTGAGAAGGCCTTAGGGAGCTGAGAAAACAAGTTAAGGCACTCATTCTCTGGGAACTCAGGATATCTATCATAATTTGCTTGCTTTAGGGTTGGTGAAGTCATCTAAATCAATCCTTCATAATGCTTTCAACAGAGCTGTGGCAGTTGCCACTTGTCCTCCCCCTTGCAATTAAAGCAAACTTCCATCACATCCATTTGCAGTGAATCACGGCATCATACAATCATAGACATGTAGAATGTCCTGAGTTGGAAGGGACCCACAAGGATCATCAAAGTCCAACTCCTGACCCAGTGCAGGTCGGCCCCGAGAATCACACTATGTGCTTGAAAGTGTAGTCCAAACACTTTTTGGACAGGATTGTTTCTGTGACCACATCCCTGGGGAGCCTGTTCCAGTGCCCAACCACACTTGGATGAAAAACCTTTTCCTGATATCCAACCTTAACCTCCCACTGACTCATATTCAGGCCGTTCCCTCAGGTCCTGTCACTGGTCACCAAAGAGGAGACATCAGTGCCTGCCCCTCTGCTCCCCTCGTCGGGAAGATGTAGACTGCAATGAGGTCTCCCCTTGGTCTCCCAGAAGATCTCTTGATGGGAATGAGGATATTGCCACTCAGCCCAGGAAGTGCTTGGCTACAACAGTGAGGGTTAGCTGTGTTGGCTGTGACACAGTTACACACTTCTCCCAGGTTTTACTTATGTCAGATTGGCAGGTTGTCTTTCCACATTCTGAATTACCTACTCATTTTTGCATGAGTCTTAGCATTTGGAAAGCTATGCAGAGTGAACAGAACAAATGCCCTGCACACGTCAAAGAGGATTAGAAAAGTGTCGCATGTTAAGTATTTTGATGAAATATTGGACACATGTCTGCATTTTTCTTCTTGGTGGAAAACTTTTTTGTAAGTGAAAAAAAACAATGGAAGGAAAGGATATGGAAAATTTTCAGTGCATGCAAAAGTACCTCTGAATGATAAGCAATAAGAAAATAGCAGCTTTTCATGCATAACTCCACAAATACTGTCTGGACTAATGGTGTCTAAAATTGCATTGAATACATTGTAACTTTTAATTCATTTTTAAATCACTGTTACTACAAAAACTTCTTGGACCATGGCAATTATCCTAAAATGAACACTTTTTTTCTAGTGTTTTCCCGGAGAGATTTTGCCATCAAACAGCATGGAGGTACTATAAATTCTCACATGTTCTCCCTGTTTTCAGTGGCATTTTCAGCTTTTCATAACATAACTGTTTGAATCACAAGGCAAATATAAAGAGGTAAAGAGGTATTTAGAACAGTCCTGGCCTTGTTAAAATATACAAAGTGGCCAGATTTTCAACAATACTCTGCATGCAATTTTTAATAGTCTCTTTAGGATTTGCTGAGTGCTGGACGTGTGAATTGAAATGGTAGGAATTATAGAGGTGATGAGTTCATGTGGATGGAAGGGCTGGGCAAATTTTGGTGCTTGCTTAGCTACCAAGGCATGCATCCAGTACCTATATCACCAGCTTGATTTTCAGGAAAGACCAATATTCATGGCCTCTGTCAGGTCCGTCTGACAGCTTTCAGACAGTTTGCCACTTCTGTGCATCACAGCTGTGGCGGCGGGTCAGAGGGGTCCTTCTCTTTTCAGCATCTGTAAGTGGCATACGTTTATCCATTCAAGCTTTTCCATTTTCCTTCCCTCCCCTCCAAATCAAGCAATTGTTTTTAACTCTGGCTAATAGGATTTTATCTGGGATAAAATGCTTAATCAATGTATGGGATCTGTATCTCGCATCGGACAACAAAGGAGGTATCTATTTGTTCTTAATCCAAACTCCAGCCTGATGAATGAGCATTTTATAGTGTATTTTATTCTTCTCAATATGAAGTATCAGTGCAGTGTGATCATCATGTAACAGAAGAACGGGAGGAACAAAAGGATATGGCTGTTGGAAAAAAGTTATTTTAGAATAGATGTTTTTAAAGTGTGGCATACTTTTACTATAAAAATGCTATATAAAGTTTCTCCTCTCTATCTAATAAAAATTAGATAACCAGGGATGAATCAGAATCTGCATAATTTGTTCTTTAAAAATAAAATAATGAAAAAGAAATATATTCCTTTAATGCTAGAAGCTGCTCCTGTAAATGGAGCTTCCTCACATTGGTACATGCACACTATTGCTACACAGTCTTGAAAACCAAAGACAAGGGCTCTGCATAGGAGCAGTGTCAATGACACCAGAGTAATCTTGAACAGAACACTCACAAAAAAATGGAGGTGTTTTTCTGGGACCTTCCATGGTATTAATAAGGGCTTCATCAAATCAAGAGATCTTATTAAAGAGATGTGCTGCATATATCTTTATGACAGACTGTTTAAGAGCTTATCAGGATCCCAAATGAGAACAGTAATTGCCTTAATGGGATGCTGATTCTTTCCAGACATAGGACACTAGCTGTTGGAAGTAATGTCTTTGTCTCTTAGTTTTTTTACTTTCTGTAATAAAATAAGAAATGTGATTCCTGTTACTATAAAAATAAAAATAATCAATCCTTTAAAGTTTAATAATTATAGTGCTCCATTAAAATATCTGACCTAAACTACTATTTACCTTTTTTATTAAGTCTGAGTTGAGTTTAAATAGAATTTATTGGATGGGATATACTGCTGAATTGGTAGGGACCAAAGCTATTGCTTCTGTGCTGTTTAAATCTTCCTGATTCTCTCAGAAGGACTGTCTGCTGCACTCAAGAAAATTCCAGTTTTATCCCAGGAGTATAATTTTTTCCAATTGTGTAGAATGTATCTAGTGAAATTTAGATTATTTGAGGAAATGTCAACTAAATTTCTGCTAGAGAGACACTATATGGATATTTGCAGAAAAGGATCTGCAAAGAAGAGGAAGATAATGCTTTTTGAAGTCCAGTTCACTAGTGCGATCTCTTCCTCTGATTTATCAGTTGTTGAAGTTGTTACAGTTTTCCCAGCATTCAATGAGCTTTAAAAGAAATCCTGTACAATACCATGACTGTGCTTGGGACAAAGGAGGAAAATATTCCAACTACTCTTGTAACAGTAAAAATACACTAACTCGGTTAAGGCCATGTTTATACAAAATATCTTCACGTCTAACCTTTAATTCTGAAAATGTACTGATTTTCCCATTCTTCTTCATTATTTCTGAAGGCCTGAAAATGAGGGGAAAGGGCAGTAGTAGATGAGAACTTGCACTGTTAAACTGTGTTTTGCTCTAAATGATCTTCATCGGCTGGTGACAGATGGGAAGACCAAAAAAGTTTCCTTTACATAACCCTTCATAACAGCACAGTATCTGAGATGGCAAAAAAAAAAAGCTGGTCTCAAAATACTTGGGCTAAAGGCTATGTAGCTACTAATTCAAAAATGCATGAGGTGAAGATGCACCATCATTTTAACTGACCTCAAAAATGCCCTCATTTAGTTTAAACCAAATATTAGAAGTCAAGCAATGCATGAATTTTTTCCCATGTCCATGAAGCTATTGACCTGTGACATGGTTTTTGTTAGAACATCGTTTACATTTCATCCTCAAAATTTCATGTAGTCATTATTCATTAAAATATGAAAGAAAAAATGATGATCTGAAGAGGGAAGAGCATGTTTCTACTCTAGGTATTGATGAGATGAGGTAAACTGAGATCCTTTTCTGCTAATCCCAGTGCTGACAGCTTCTGCGAGGCATCACTGAATTTCTAAGTGCATGAAACAAAGCACAATTCCTTTTAAAAATATCTTTGGGAGAGGAATGTTCAAAGCTGCAAAGAAAAGTGCCATTTGCTCAAGGTGGTATTACCTCTGCACTACTGTCCTTGTGGGGCATTCTTGGGCTTACTTCTCACTCTAAGTTGTCACTCAGTCCCAGGAAGTAAAAACTGAGATGATAAAACTGTGCGAGGTCCCCAGCTTCTTCAGCTTCCTCCTTTACACTGCTGGAGCTCTGCTTCCCTCTTCCCTCATCATTTTTCTCAGGATGTTTTATGGATCGTGTACTTTTTTATCAGCTTCTTACTTGATTTCACCAGCTTTACTTTTTTGTAGTGGGGTGTGATGTTTTTTTCTTCTGGAGTCACTGTGCATTTATTTTGAAGCAATGCAGAAAATTGCTGTGAACGATTTTCCTTCACTTTCTTCTCACGTAAGGCATGTGTATATTGATAATGATGGGAAAAATGGCTGTTGTCTGAGTTGTGGGGTTGGTTGGTTGCTTTGTTCATGTATTTGTTTTTTGGATGCAACAGGCATCTGTGTATTGATGTTGTCACAGCTTTGCTCAAACCTTGTACAGTCAGTAGTGCAGGCAAGATTACAGAGGGGGTTTTTGCATTCAGATAACCTATTGAGCTAAGCACCTATTACTTATCTGCAGGCCAACTATATTTCAGGAGTGCTGACTTGCTTAATCTAAAGACTATTCTGGAAATTTTGTGCTCCCTTGTTTACTGCGCACTCACTGACTGACAGGATGGCTATTTACACCTATTTAACTGGTACTCCTAACCTCACCCTATAAATCTCATGCACCCTCTCACAATCATTACATATCACATCTATTTAAAATCTCTTGCTAAAACCAGAATTTTCCTATATACACAGGATTAGATCAGTCTCTTCCATGGCCAATAGACAGAAGTTATATTCTGGAAGCTACTATTTTTTTTTTTTTGTCAGTTTTGAACCATTTATTAAATGGGCAGAAGTAATGGGATGAATAGATAATTGTCAGTAAAATATCCCCAGCTTCTCTCCCTCATCTGACAACAAGAATACAAGAGTCCATCATTCTGACACTGAGCAATGATTAATCAAGGCAAAAGAAGCGTCTACCACAAACAAGACATCCAAAAAATCTAGATGGAATATGTCACTAGTATTAGGACAGGTCTATGTTTAGTGCTTGATCAGGCAGAATTGCACAATTCCTAGCCAGAATCACTACTTCTCTATCTTCCACAGATCAGGGGTTTTTGCATTATTTTTGCCCATAGCTTTTTTTTTTTGGTGGGGGGGGATATTTTGTTTTGTGAAGGCCACTTTGATTCCACACGACTCATATGGTATCAACAACCATCATTTTTCTCAACGAAACAGCTACCATTAAGAGATTCTGCAAGATGGAAAAGAAAACTTGGTTATAATAACGTGTAAGGTGTTTGATTCTTCATCTTTATTCTGACTCTCTTAAGAACTGCTAGGGCTTTCCTGAAGTACATTTTTGCTTATTTGCAGTGGAGGATACAATTACAGAGCAATTTAGTTCTTAGGCAGCAGAATCATGTTGTGTAAGCAGAAGGCAACGACAGCTGAAGGTTTTTATGTGGTTCTGTAATTCACTAATTGAAAAAGATCATTCTAGCAAACAGAACTGCCTCTTGAGATAATGCTTAATGAACATTTCAGTGACTGGATACCTTTAAACTTCGGTCAAGATTGCTACAGCTCGTAAGATTGCATTCAACAGGACTGAATGATATAGCACACAAATTAGTTTTTGCTTTCATCAAAGAATTTTCAACTGCTTAGCATATTTATATCTCTTGTATTTACATTTGCTGAAAAAAAAAGTGAATTTATAGCCACTGTAAGCCCGTGCATATCTCCTTAACGGTGTGTATTGACTTTTACACAACATCAGTTTCACCTCATTAATAGTAGAGTCTTTTGACATAATGCCTCCATATAGATTCTTTCGGGAATCTGCTGTTTTGGAAGATATACCCAGGACTCCTTACAGTGTGACATGTTCAATGCCGGTGACTGAATCTTAATAAAACCAGCTTTCTGCGAGAGCAACCAGCAGCTTTGGGAAAACTCCTTGCAGAAAAAGCCTGGTAGGGTTTGATGAGGTTAAAAAAAGACTTCTCATGAGCACTCATGAAGATGACTGAACTTTCTTGATGATTTTTTTAGATTCCTCTGTCTCTTGGAGGAGAATTAAGGGCAATATGCTGCCTAAATTAAAAACAGAATGATACAATGCCAGTGGCCATTAATGTGCCAAAGCAGCTGTTCTTCTCATCTTCTGGGATACAGTCTGGGACTCAGGAGCTAATTGCTGATATTGCACCACTACCAGAAAGAGCAGGGGATTTCTGTTTGTTCAGATTATAGAATTCCTATTTAGGACACGATGATCTTTAGCATTGAGGAGCTGAGGATTTTAATGTATCATGGACTGGTAGTTGTTGCCACAGTGGAGCCTCACCACATGCTCTGTCTTAGCAACAGGCCCTGTAGGATGATGCATATAGCAAGCCTCCAGTGAAACAATTGTGGTATGATTTACACTTCATCAAGGGGGTTGCAAAAAAAAAAAAGGCAAGCTTATTAGGCACAATATATGTAGAAATTTGTCAGATCAGAAGTGACTGAAGATAGCTGTTATGGAAATAATATGATACTAATGTAGTTGTTCTTTCTTTTACTGTCAGGATAATTGGAATACTTTAAAGAAAAAGCAATCTCATGGGTATGAAAGCAATGCTCCAATTTTAACACTCTATTATACTTCATCTATTTTTCTGGTTTTTTTTTTCTTTTTCCAGAGCTCCTTATGTCTGTGCCTACAAGGATTGATACAAACTTGGTGTTCAGTCAAGGAAAGTAGCACATTTGAGATAATTTCCTTTCTAATTAATTTTGCATTAATTTTCAGCATAGAGGTTGCCTTACTCCTGTGGTTTTTAAATAATGGTTCTTCCCATTCATGGAAGAAGTGTAATAAAGGACTGGAAACCTAACAGTGAGCCTCACCAAAGCACACAGGTTAGGATTCTCGGTGTTTTTCAATCGACTGTATGAAAGTTGAGTTGCACAAATAACTTCAATGCAGGGAGTATCATTATATCTGATTTTCAGGTGTCTGGCTCCCAGGATGCCGCTACCTGTACAGAGAATATAGGAAAAGATACATGGAAAAGTACTCCTCATCAGCCAATGTGCTAGATGTCTGAACTGCCTGAGAGTCCTCTCTTTATGGATAGTGCTTCAACATTGCATCAGGTTTGAGATTCCTCCTCCCTTCAATTTAAATGGACCATTAATTTCAATTGGATACAAGCATCTCAGTATCATTTTTGGATTTAGGCCTAAGTGGAAGAGTGGTTTTTTGTACTGCATGTTTTGCCAGATGTAAAGTGATGGCAGTACAAAAAATCTTTGCCTCTGCGGTTTGGCTTTGATGGTAATATGGAACTAACATTTGGGTTTGAAGCCCCCATTTGTTCTGGCAGGGCTTTTTTGTTTTTCTTCCCTGTCATATAACATTAAATCACACTCACTTCGCTTATTCGGCTTTTCTCTTTTCCTTACCCATGCATTCTCCACATGCATATTTAATAAAAATATGCCAATTCCCAGCTAAAAAAAGAGAACAAATTTAGGGTAAAACACATTTTCTTGAGTTTCACACAGGCTTTTAATTCATAATTGTTTTACCGTGAATAATTTCAACAGAACTGGAGATTAAATAGAAAAATTATTAATTAAAACAGTATCAAGTATAAATGCATAATGTGCCTTTATAAAATAAAAAGGATTAAATAGTAATGAAATATAATAAATGTTAATTCTTCTTGTGTCTGCCATATTAAATGATTCCATTTTAATAAAGCCAGGATGGAAACAGCAGGAAACTATGTGAAGCAGGGAGCAGCACTAGGAACTTCTACAAAAGTGTTTGCACTGTTGGTGCTGCTTTTTGTTTCTCATTTTGCAGATTGCGTGTTATCTGGGGAAGTGTTTTCTTAATTGGGTGGGGTATTCTGCTTTTCACCCAAAGATGGCGCTGACATTTGACTTGGAGGCTGAAGTGAAAAGGGACAGAAACCGCCCTTATGACTGCACTTTAGGAGCTTGCAGAGCCTGATTGTCTGCCCTTCTTTTTGGACTGACACTTGACAAGTGGGCAAAGCATGCTGACATCCAGTGTGCATGTCTTTCTTGCTCTATATAGCTGACTACTCAGATCAGTGGGCATTCAAATCTGGTTTTCACTTGACAGGGTGAGTGATAAAAAAGCCTGGATGAAGCTTGCGATTTGTTGTCTGGGCTCAGGTTCCGTGTTCCCTGCACTGCCTCAGAGCATCTCTCCCAGAGCTTCCACAGGCCAGAGGCTTTCCAAGGCTGAGGCTTGTCAACAGTGAAGAACAGATTCTCCACTCTTGCCAGAAGCCTCCTTTGCTTTTCCTTCTGTGCATAATTTCTAGTTCCCTGCTTTGTTGCTTTATCTTGCTGCCCCAAAAAGAAAGTTTGGTTTTTTACCGTTTGTTCCCTTTTATAGAGAAGGACGGGGGGGGCGGGGGGGG